>VZSV01000050.1:924898-967589 GCA_013398735.1 Nothocercus julius | reverse complement strand
CAATTGCTCAGCAGTTGTCACTACAGAAAGGTAGTCAACTCTTTGCCAAAATGAAATCTGATGGGAAACACTGAAGTTGCAGGAGTCCTTGTGTTAAAAAGCCATCACCTTTATTTTTAGAAACTCTAAGGAAGTTTTGTTACTAACAACATAATATGCTTTGCAAAACAATGTGGTTTGCAAATGCCTCACAGGTTGAAGTGATCCTCAGTAAAACAGTTTTTCTTCCTACTCTTCACAGACAGATGCATAAACAGACATTTCATCCTGTTTTGTAGAGAGATTTGTCCATCCCATCTCTTTGTTTTACTAGGTAGATCTTTGATCCATGAGTACTCACGAGTCTTGTGATTCTGAATCATAGTTATGTTGCTTTTGATGTACAGTGTCAAACCTCCACTCCTTCCTGCCTTTACGGAACAAAATGTAACCATCTGTTTTAACTTTCAGTCACAGGACTTGTAACATCCATTTCAGTAATTCCAGCCATCTTGTAGTTCTTCCCAGCATGACTGTTTTGAACCTCTTTTATTTGCTTAGCTCTTTGCACTTTCTTTTCTTATGTGCCCCTTTATATTTGAATTTGCAGTAAATGTGTATAGGATTCTAACTAATATTTATTGACTATATCAATTGTTAATGGCATGTTAAGATACGAAGCAGTTGCTATAATGCTTAGTATGAGTGCTCTTCTTGATTGTAGTTCTTGGATGAACAGTTTGGATTCTTGAATTTCTAATGGGCACGTGTTTTATTACCTGCAAAATGCAAGGGGATACTGTTTTAAAAAAGCCACACCATGATGAACTAATTGCTAGACAGAGAGCTAGAATGGTAAAATAGACTAAATGAATTGCAGATAGAGAAATTATTTGATGCCTGAAGTACAGTTTGGACAGACTTGAAATCATCCAAAAAAATTAATAGGAGCTCCAGAATGAGAATGTTTGCATACTTTACCAAAGTTGGCGTTTCTGTTACATATACCATGTTTATTCAAAGAATCAGTGCAATCTAAAGCATCATCTTCCCCTTTTTGACTTTCCAGAACCGCCAAGATTTATTAAGAAACTAGACTCCTCAAGACTTGTGAAACAGCATGATTCTACTAGGTATGAATGCAAAGTAGGTGGATCTCCAGAAATTAAGGTCACCTGGTACAAAGGTGAAACTGAGATATATCCCAGTGAAAAATACAGAATGTCCTTTGAGGAGTCAGTGGCAGTCATTGAAATGCACAGCCTCACGGTTGAAGACAGCGGTGACTACACTTGTGAAGCTAAGAATCCAGCGGGTACTGCAAGCACTAGTACCTCACTGAAAGTAAAAGGTCAGGATCCGAGCTCTTCCTCTCCTTTTCTTTTTGGATGAATCCTCCTGTGTGAAAATGTGGTTATGTCACCCATTCTTTCATCAGACAGGCTAAAACCTGTCTGGAAACATAGCATGGCTCTTGCCTGTTTGTTATGGTGTGGGAGACAGCTTTTATTTATGGTTTTTCCTTGCTGTTCTACATGAATGTGGCTACTTGAATAGTCTTTCCGCTTTAGTGTCTTCCACTCAAATAACACAAATTTTAACTGCTCTTTTTTTTAGCACCTCCAGTTTTTAGCAAGAAACCCCATCCAGTCCAGACCTTGAAAGGGTCTGATATTCATCTGGAATGTGAGCTTCAGGGCACTCCTCCATTCCAGATTTCATGGTATAAAGACAAACGAGAAATTCGGAGCAGCAAGAAATATAAGGTCATGTCTGAGAACTACCTTACAAGTATTCACATTCTCAGTGTGGATGCTGCAGATGTTGGTGACTATCACTGTAAAGCTGTAAATGATGTGGGCAGCGACTCCTGTATTGGCTCTGTAACACTAAGAGGTTTGTATAATAATTAATACCTTCTTGGGATTTCATTGTTCCTGTCATTTGCCTCCTACTTTTTTGCTCCTGCTGTTTTTTTTCTTTTTTTTTTTCTTTTAACTATTAAATATCTTTTCTTAAATAGCACCACCAACCTTTGTGAAGAAGCTGAGTGATCTCACGGTCGTAGTCGGGGAATCAATTGAACTGCAGGCTACAGTAGAAGGATCAGAGCCCATTTCTGTTCTGTGGTTGAAAGACAAAGGAGAAATTATTAGGGAAAGTGAAAACCTCTGGCTCTCCTATTCAGAAAATGTTGCAACCATGCAGATTGGAAATGCAGAACCAACCAATGCTGGAAAGTACATCTGCCAGATAAAAAACGATGCTGGAGTTCAGGAATGCTTTGCCACTCTGACAGTGCTAGGTTGGTAACATGGGGGAAAAAAAAAAAGCATTATACATCTTAATTGATGCTTTTAAGCATCAGTTTTTCTGCTACTAATAACTTTTGCATTGTGATTTTTAAAAATGCGTCTCCTTGCAGAACCTGCGGTCATTGTAGAGAAGCCAGGCCCAGTGAAAGTTACAGCCGGGGACTCGTGTACTCTGGAATGCGCAGTAGATGGCACGCCAGAGCTTACTGCCAGGTGGTTTAAGGATGGGAATGAATTGTCCACTGATCATAAATATAAAATCAGTTTCTTCAACAAAGTGTCTGGGCTTAAGATCCTCAATGCAGGACTAGAAGACAGTGGAGAATACACTTTTGAAGTGAAAAACAGTGTTGGTAAAAGCAGCTGTACAGCTTCAGTGCAAGTTTCAGGTTAGTTGACTACTCTTTTTGAATAATGTCTGATCGTATAGTTCCTTTAAAATGCCTTCAGGTAGTATGTTGTTTCTCATGACTGGCAGTCTGGGAGACGCACTGCTTATAAAATCTTAGGAGAGCTTGGGGCCCTTTGTGGGAAGGAAGGAGTGAATTTAGCCTAACCTCACAGGGCAGGAGCTGTGCCAAGGGCTGCTTGGCTTCTTCAGCATAAATCTACAGCTCTTTGAAGACAGTTGTTGCTTATGTCACTTATGAAAAAGCACAGCAAAAAGGAAAAGTGTCCTTTAGAAAGTGTGAACGAAAGCTCCAGCCTGTCCTTAAGCATCAGCTACCTATTTTTCAGTGACTTAGGCATGCAAAAGCAGATCCTTAAGGCAGATATATAAAAAGAAAGTTAATTGAAAGTTAATTATACATGGGGAAACCTGTCTTTTAAGCTCCTGTATGGTAAAAATATTTGTTTTTTTAAACACATGCAGATCGTATTATACCTCCTTCTTTCACAAGAAAACTGAAAGAAACACATGGTCAGCTGGGTTCTTCTGCTGTACTGGAGTGCAAAGTTTACGGGTCGCCACCTATTACTGTTTCCTGGTTTCATGATGGAAAGGAGATTACCAGTGGAGACAAGTATCAGGCTACTCTTACAGACAACGCCTGTTCTCTGAAAGTGAATGCACTTCAGGAGTCTGATATGGGAACTTACCTGTGCACAGCTACTAACGTGGCTGGGTCTGACGAATGCAGTGCATTTTTGACTGTTAGAGGTTAGTATCATTAAGAAGTTAGACTCAGAAGACACAAAATATTTTCAAAAAGGCTTCACTCTTGGCTTTGTTGCATGTTTCTTATTATTATGTTCTTCATCTAAAGTCAAAAAGTACTGATTCTCTGTCTTTTTTATATGTGTGCTTAGAACCACCATCTTTTGTGAGGAAACCTGAACCGCTGAATGTTTTATCTGGGGAAAATGTAACCTTTACAAGTATCATAAAAGGTTCCTCTCCGTTGGAAGTTAAATGGTACAGAGGTAGTGTTGAGCTAGTACCAGGACACAGATGCAATATCACCTTGCAAGAGTCAGTTGCAGAACTGGAGCTGTTTGATGTACATGCACTTCAGAGTGGAGATTATACCTGCCTAGTCTCTAATGATGCAGGGAAGATTTCTTGCACAACACATCTTTTTGTTAAAGGTTCGTCCTGATTACAGTTCCTTATGCTTCTTAAAAAAAAAAAAAAAAAAAAAGGCATCTCTTGGCTTTGTTCAATTTTTGTTCTTCCGGTTTCTCATTGTAGAGCCAGCCAAGTTTGTGAAGAAGGTGAATGATTTAAGTATAGAGAAAGGAAAACCTTTAATCTTGGAATGCACCTTTATGGGTACTCCACCAATTTCAGTGACATGGAAGAAAAATGGAGTCAAAATAATGCACTCTGAAAAGTGTAGCATCACCACTACGGAAACCTCTGCCATACTGGAAATCCCTAGTAGCAAACTAGAAGATCAGGGACAGTATTCTTGCCATATTGAAAATGACTCTGGACAGGATAATTGCCATGGTGCAGTCACAATTCTAGGTGCGTCATCAAGCCACCATCTCTTCATTAGGAGTTAGCTGAATTACTAATGATCGTTGTGCAATATCTTCTTGTACTAATGGTGTGTGTTTGTTCTTCAGAACCACCTTACTTTGTTACACCCTTGGAGCCAATTCAGGTGACAGTTGGGGATTCTGCATCCTTGCAGTGCCGGATTGCTGGAACACCAGAAATGATTGTATCATGGTACAAAGGCGATACAAAGCTAAGAGGAACAGCTACTGTTAAAATGCACTTTAAGAACCAAGTAGCCACTCTGGTTTTCAGCCAGGTGGACAGCAGTGACAGTGGGGAGTACATCTGCAAAGCAGAAAACAGTATTGGGGAGGCAGCTTCATCATCTTTACTCACAGTTCAAGGTGAATATTTCATTTCAAAAATAGAAAAATAACATTTTTTTTTTAAAGTATGTTTTGCTCTTTTGGAAAAAATAAGGATTGTCTTTCCCTTCTTAAATGCTATACTCTTTTCTGACCTGTAAGAGACCCTGTGGCACGGACTCATGTTAACAAAGGCCTACCAGGGAAGCTAATTTAAATAAATCTCTTACTGGGCCGCAGTTCTTCTGTCGGGATACAAGCTTCTGCCTCTTCATACCCAGTTTAGGGTATTGCTTTGGTTGCTTCCACAGATCAGCAGTCCTGAGAACATCAGGCTGAGGATTAAATAGGTCCATTGGGTGTAACTGAAGGCACAATTATTATCTTTTTTTTTTTTTTTTTTTTCCTGGAAACCTAGTGGTAGTGCTCCTTTGACTACCAAATTAAATGCTCCTATATTAAAACACGTGCTGCATAATGTTTGTAATCAGAACTTAAGAGCAGAATTTCATACTGACCACAGTTTCTGCTGTTACACTACAATATCTCTTTTCTTACAGAGCGTAAACTTCCTCCTTCTTTTACTCGAAAATTAAGAGATGTTCATGAAACTGTGGGCTTACCAGTTACATTTGATTGTGGCATAACTGGTTCAGAACCTATTGAAGTATCTTGGTATAAAGATGGTGTACGTATAAAAGAGGACTACAATGTACACACATCCTTCATTGATAATGTAGCAACTCTCCAGATTTTGAAGACAGACAGAAGTCTTATTGGGCAATATACCTGCACAGCTACCAATGCTATTGGAACTGCTTCTTCTAGCGGCAGGCTTGTCCTTACAGGTTGGTGGGCTGTGAATTTTTTAATAGGAATGTTGCTCATTTTTAATTTATATCTGGATTTTATATTGTACAAATAATACTTATTTCATAGAGGTTTAAAGCAAAATGAGATTTTGAAGTGATGCTTTTTTTTATTTCTTTCACTCTTTAGAAGGGAAGACTCCTCCGTTCTTTGACATTCCAATTGTACCTGCAGATGGTATTATTGGTGAAAGTGCAGATTTTGAGTGTCACGTTTCTGGAACACAGCCTATTAGAGTCACCTGGGCAAAAGACAACCAAGAAATTAGAACAGGAGGAAACTACCAGATCAGTTATGTAGAAAACACAGCCCATCTGACGATCCTAAGAGTTGACAAGGGAGATTCTGGAAAGTATACATGCTATGCAAGCAATGAGGTTGGAAAGGACTCTTGCACAGCTCAGCTGAATGTTAAAGGTACTGAATGGATAATAAATCATGTGTATGATTTTCTTCCTTTAATTGTAAAGGAAGGCTCATTGCTGCAAGATAAGTTGGAGATCAACTTTAAACACATAAATTTGAGACATAATTTGAAAATTCTGATTTGGAGATACCTATGAGTCCCTGAAGGGAAATAGGAAAGGGCATTAACAATAACAGGAAAAAAAGAAAGAGAATATTTTCTTCAACCTGATTTCTTTATAGGCTTTGGCATGTTGAATGGCTGATATGTGTGTCTAATTTCTTTCTTGATCACACTACAAAAATCCTAATTTTTTAATGATATTTGAATTCAGAAACAGAAAAGACTTTTTGTTTATTTTAAAAGGGAAAATAAGCTATCCCAATGACATTAAGAGCAAGACACTTGTCATTGATCTTGGTATACATTTAAAAAAAATAAAAATGAAGCTATTCAAATGAGAGCAACTATTGATTCCCTAAATATTAAATGACTTTGTTAAAACTCTTTCTTGAAACATTTTCTTTAGAGTATTTCTTTTCAAGTTAGGTTCACAGAGTTTGAGTAACATATTCCTTTCTTACAGAACGAAAAACTCCACCTACTTTTACTAAGAAACTGTCTGAAGCAGTAGAAGAAACTGAAGGGAATGAGCTTAAACTTGAGGGCCGTGTTTCTGGCTCTCAGCCTTTGACTGTTGCTTGGTATAAAAACAATCTGGAAGTCCATTCGAGCCCTCATTGTGAAATATCATTCAAAAACAATATCTTACTCTTGCATATAAAAAACGTAGGGCAATCCGATGCAGGCTTATATACCTGTAAAGTATCCAATGAAGCAGGAAGTGTATTGTGTACTTCTTCTGTTGTTATCAGAGGTTAGTTAAAGTCATATTTTTTCTATTATGGTTTTACTTTTCTTTATTGTATTTTGGCTGCAAATGTTCACCTTCCATCTTATGAACTTTTACAGCTCATAAAATGCAGTGCTTATATGGTTTTGCTTAGCTTAGCCGCAATGTTTTTTGCTTTTGCCTTATCACCGGCCAGACTGATCCTGTGTTGAGACGGACAAGATGTGAAACTGAATGAAACCACAAAATCAAGAAATTCTTTCATATTTGTAATTAAATTTTTAAATATTTTTATAACTTTTCCTCCAAAAGAGAATGAATAAAAATTCAGATAAAAGGATTTCAGTCATAGTAAGTTGCAAAAAAACAAAACAAAACAAAACAAAAAAAAACAGATTTTCTGTGCAATTGCCTCTAAGCTTCGACAGCATGGACAGTATGTCGTGACAGCATGGCGCTTGGCTGTGTTACTCTTGCAGAATATTCCATATTTGTGTCTGTAAAGATGCTTAGACGTTTTTGCAGTCCAAGCTCAATACTTTTGTTCTTCTAATATTTTTTTTGCATGAATGTACTTGCCTTTTGGAAAAAAAATGCATTTCAAAAAATGTTTGTAAAAATACTCTTTTCATATTAATTATCTTTTATAAAACTGTAATGATTGATATTCTCAAACTTTTTTTTTTTGACATTTTTCTTTTCTCAGTGTTTTCCTTCTTAAGAATCATGTGCATCTTTTTTTTTTCTTACACTCTTAAATCATGTTTTTCTTCCTTGATTATTCACCTAAACATTTTCACATTCCAGAACCTAAAAAGCCTCCAGTATTTGACCAGCCTCTTCAGCCAGCAGCAGCAGAGGAAGGTGACATCCTTCAGCTCAGCTGCCATGTCAGAGGGTCCCAACCAATCCGGATCCAGTGGCTGAAGGCAGGACGAGAAATAAGAGCTTCCGACAGATGCAGCTTCAGCTTTGCTAATGGAGTAGCTCTTCTGGAAGTTGCTGCAGTTACTAAATCTGATGCAGGAGAATATGTATGCAAAGCTTCAAATATGGCTGGCACTGACACTTGCAAATCTAAAGTGATAGTTAAAGGTACAGTAACATGGAGAAAATCGAGGCATATGATGGAAATTTAAGACAAAATTCTATCTTGTTTTGTCTCCTATGGATGTAGGATATTAATAATCTAATAACAAACAATGAGTATTTTTTACCTCTTTGCAAAACTGTAGCATCCTAGAAGGCAATATATTTAATAGCAATTTGTATATAAAGAGCAACATAAACAATGGGGGATTTCTTACCAAATTGATTAATAATGTAGCTTCCAAACCTAAACACAGAATTGAAGACTTGTGCAAGCTAAATGTGTGTGAAAACACTTGGACCTGCATATTTTATGGGAATGATGGGAGCAATGATGTTTATTAAAGGAGAATAGAAAAGGAATTTTACTGAGAAGTTAACTTCATGAGCTACTTGCTTCTGGACTGTTACAGCTCTGAGACATTTTGGCCTCTTATCTGAAAGTGAATTGTCTAAGCACAAGGTCTTCCATGTAGCCTAGCCTTACCCTCTGGCCTTACCATTGCATTCAAGATTTATATGACCAGTAGGATGTAGAAGCAGTACCTTTTTCACTATATGGGTAGCAGCATAACAGCAGGGCTACGAAGGACTACCCGTTAAAAGAGAATTAACAGATAAAAAGTGTAAATAACTTTGTGATATTTCCAGAAATAAATACCAGAGAGAAGAACTCACCAAAAAACAAACAAATAAAAAAGGACTCTTTTTGGAAAACAAGGCTTCTTATTTGTATATACTTTTATGAATTTAAATGGAATGGTTTTGATATTGTTTACATCCATGCAGATTAAAAATAACATTATTGAAGTTAGTTAAAAGTGCAGTATGGCACCCAGTGTTCATTTTCATCTGCAAAAGTAAAATGCAAGTTGCTATAAAAATATGAAAGTATTTTTCATTTTTTAACTTTCCGCAGAATATTTTATCCTGTCTCAGTAAATCACTTCTTTTCAGGCAGGTAAATTGGAAGCATCATACGTAAAAATGAATGATTACATTAAGACAGGTGTTTTATTTATTTATTTATTTATTTATCTGTTTATTTTTTAGAAAAACCAGCAGCTGCACCAGCAGCTAAGAAGGCAGAATTAGAAGGAAAACTTTATTTTGTGTCGGAGCCTCAGAGTATCAAAGTCATGGAAAGTAAGAACTCTCTCAGAAAAGTCTTCTAATTGTCTACACCTGTTATTTAATATTATGTCCTTCTGTCATAGACACTTGAAAAGATTAACTTTCTAATTTTTGTGTCTTTCTACAGAGACTGTTGCAACATTTATTGCAAAAGTTGGTGGAGACCCAATTCCAAATGTGAAATGGATGAAGGGAAAATGGAGGCAACTCAACCAAGGAGGTCGCATCACCATCCAGCAGAGAGGAGATGAAGCCAAACTAGAAATAAAAGACACAACAAAAACTGATTCTGGCATGTACAAATGTGTAGCTTTTAACAAACATGGTGAAATTGAGAGGAGTGTCAACCTACAAGTTGAAGAGAGAAAGCAAGAAGTTGTTGAAGGAGATCTTAGGGCAAAACTAAAAAGGTATATGCCAAAGTTTAAATAGACTTCTTAATCATCAAAAGATGATGATAGAAAGAAGAAAGATTTTAATATATTTCAGATCAAAATATAATGTATTAATATTTGTGACATATTTAGAAAATCATTACATTGAGATTTTGATTCTAGTAACAGTCAGTCAAATAGGCTGCCCCTGAACAGACCAAAGTACAGAAGAAATAGAAGCACCTGACTAGACTATCCTGTAGGATCATACTGCACAGGGCAAATCTGAGCTGATGCATTTTTTTCAAAGAACTTCCTAGGAATTAAGTTCTGTATATTTAACTTGTGTCACTGATTTGAATAGAACTCCAACCAAAAGGAAGGAAGAAGAGGAAGAGAAACCTATTGATATCATGGAACTTCTCAAAAACGTTGATCCCAAAGAGTATGAGAAATATGCTCGCATGTATGGAATAACAGATTTCCGTGGCCTCCTGCAAGCCTTTGAGTTACTAAAGCAAACCCAAGAGGAAGAAAGCCATAGACTGGTAAGATACAGTGTGACTGCAGCATTGACTTTAAGAGTAGCTTGGTTCCTGTGAACAGACTCGGTGGCCACAGCATGATGTTACTGTGTGTGTAGGAGTTCTGGTTCCTGTTTAGATCATCTACTGACGCTTCTCAATGTCTTGCATGTTCAAGAATAAGAAATGGTGTTTCTCGTAATTATTTTCTGTAATTATTGTAATTTTTAAGATCAGAAGATATGCTAGTTACAGTATATTTACAGAAATTTTGATGCAGAGACACATCACTGTCTAGGTCTATGTTGGACAAACATGATAGCTTGACTTCTAGTATCCTTTCATCTTTAAGCACATTCTGCCTTTTTATAGGAAATTGAGCTCACCGAAAAGGCTCGAAAAGAAGACCAGGAGTTTGATGAACTTATATCATTTATTCAGCAGAGACTCTCACAGACAGAGGTATTGCACTTTTTTTGCCCAATTTGCAAAATATTCAAAATTGCGAAATATTTAAACCTGTAACAGAGAACTTGAAATGAGGCCTGACCCATTTAATCTAATATTTTTCAGCCTATTACTCTGATCAGAGACATTGAAAATCAGACTGTTTTAACAGATGAAGATGCTATCTTTGAATGTGAGATTAAAATTAACTATCCAGAAATTAAACTTTCATGGTACAAGGGAACCCAGAAACTGGACTCCAGTGACAAATACGAGATTAGAATTGAAGGTGATCGCCACATATTGAGAATCAAGAACTGCCAACTCGAAGATCAGGGAAATTTCAGAATAGTGTGTGGTCCACACATTGCCAGTGCTAAGCTAACTGTGATCGGTAAGTATTCCATTAAGCGTATATTTGAACTAATTTGCACTTTAAGTATTCCACTGTCTGATGTCTGCTAAAATGTATGTTTTAACACGCTAATAGAACCTGCAGTTGAACGGCATCTTCATGATACTACTTTCAAGGAAGGGAAGACATGCACCCTGTCTTGTCAGTTCTCTATTCCAAATGCCAAGTCTCAGTGGTATAGAAATGGGAGGCCTGTTAAGATAGGAGGGAGATATTCAACACAAGTCTCCGACAAAGTACATAAACTCATCATCAAGGATGTTAGAACAGAAGACCAGGGACAATATACCTGCAAGCTTGACAATCTAGAAACAACTGCAGATCTGGCCATTGAAGGTTTGTAAACAGATATGGAATCTCTTTGTTGCATTAGTGATAACGGTTTCTGAATACTCCATTAACAGAACAAATGAAATTAAGAGATTACGTTAAAAGATATTCTCGAAGTAGAGAACAGACTGAACAAGAAATTTGGCTGTTCTTTGTCTTTGAACATATGTGGTATACTTGTGTAAGCTATTTTTTTTTTAACCTATTATTAACGACTCCTTGCCCTCAACATTGGGTCGTACTTGTTCTTTTCTTTCTTTTTTTTTTCCCTGATGCTCTTATTTTTGAGTCAGATTTCCTCTTTATCTTAATTATTCTTTATCTTCTTTGCCGTAATGGCTTCTCTTGTATAAATTCTCTACACAGCAGTCTTGTATTCTTATGTCTTCTAATCTTCAATCTTAAGTAGAAAATCTCAAAGAAGATTGAATTCCTTTCTTCTTACTTCCCTTTTTCAAAGTCTATTGTTATCTGTTTTATAATGTACCTGTTATTGTGAGAACGATGAAAAGGAATTACATAAGTAAAATGGCTTGGTGATGTATAATAATTGATATATTTTTTTCTTTCAAAAACAGCTGAACCAATTCAGTTCACAAAAAGCATACAGAACATTGTAGTGAGTGAACACCAGTCTGCAACCTTTGAGTGTGAAGTGTCTTTTGATGATGCAATTGTGACATGGTATAAAGGCCCCACAGAACTGAGAGAGAGTCCTAAATACAGCTTCAGAAGTGAAGGCCGTTGTCACTATATGACTATCCACAATGTTTCTGCAGAAGATGAAGGTAAAATCAATGCAACTGTTGTGCTGAGACCATTCTATTATATGATTTTGTAGTTTCCTTTTCAGCGATAAAAGCATTTAAATAAAAAATCCTTGTCTGCTGCAGGTGTATATTCTGTAATTGCTCGTCTTGAACCAAGGGGAGAAGCAAGAAGCACTGCAGAACTCTATTTGGTAACCAAAGGTTAGTAGACTTGCTAAACAAATTTGTAATCATAGCCAGTTGCAAATTCATAAGCTTGAAGTGTGATGCTAGAGAACTAAATGGTTCTAAAAGGTATCTAATATTCTTTTGCAGAAATTAAACTGGAGCTGAAGCCACCAGGTAAAGAAAATGAGGAGAAAAAAAGAAGGGGCGTGGGGGGACACAAGATCAGTTTCCAAAAAATATGGCATTGATTTATTATATTGTTCTACTTTATTTTTTATTTTCTAAATCCATTTTTTTTTTTTTCTGGCTAAGATAAGCCAGACCTATGTCCTTTAAAAAAAATGGTGACCTGACAAAGTTGTGGCAAAGATACCGCAATATCTCCAAAATCTGTAATTATTATTGTTTCAGGAGTCCTTTTTGTGCATTTTGGATGCCACTTTTTTTTTTCTTTCCTTTTTTTTTTTTTTTTCAATACCTGAGGATAAGTTTGTGAAGAGATAGCAATGAATCAACATCCTCTACATAAAGGAAAAATATTAACCAAGGAGGCAAAAGGGACAATCGTCATCTCCTTATGATATATCGTAATGTTCTGAATGTTCTTTGTCAGGAGCACACTCCAAAATGCTGCAAAAGTTATTTAGAAAAAATGAAACAGTTTAGCATCTGGCTAAATTGAAAGGTTAATGCAAATAGTTCAGCCTAGATTGGGTAGTTTATGACAGAGGAGCAGGCTACAATAACTGACTATGGTAGAACAAGAAACATTTAAAGCACCATAAAGTAGTCTTGGGGACAGCGAATTCAGATCTGTATTTTTTATTGTCAATTAAACATTTCGACTTTGCAGATGTTCCTGATGACAAGGTTGCTGTTCCAGCTCAAAAGCCAGCTGAAGGTAGGGGAATGAGCTATACTTGTTACATAATGGTGTTCTATATTAGCTCTGAAGCAGAAGGGCAATAGGAACCTCAGAAAAAAAGTTTTAGATTGCTGAGTGATAAGATCTAGTTAGTCATCTCTGCAGAAACATAAAATGAGCAAGTCTTGACTTGGATAGACTTGTTTTGCAGTATGGAAGGTGAAAACTAGACACAAGTAGGAATGAATCAACTTCTCTTAGACTGTGTCCATTCCATCTCTTTCTTATCAGTCTCCTGCTCACCCATCTGCCTTTTATTTCCATTTTCATCTTCTGATAATTCTTCATCTTCACCTTTTTTTCACTACACAAATATCTTTTAAATAAGCTCTATGAATTTCTACCCTTTGCTTAAGAGAAGGGAAAATAAAAGACAAAAATTCTTACTCAGACAAAGTATGCCTTGCATGTACATTGCCAACAGTATCTTTTCACCAGGCTCTGGACTACAGGCTATAAATATTGCATGTTTTTCTTACATTATGTAGTTAGTAGTATGAGCCTTCAAAATTCAATTTTCTTGAATTCATTTCCATGAAGATTTGAAAAAAGCTTGCAATAGCAGCAGCAGCTTGGGAAAGCTGTTGACATTATGATGGTTTGCTATCAACAAAGATAGGACAGTGACGGCAGTATTGAAAACAAAGCTGAGTAGTGTCAAGATTCAAGTAAAGGTAGATGGAGAAATTCCAACTCAAAGTCTATTGTTGTAGCTATAGCAGACCTTTAGTGAAAACGCCATGTTTGTTTTTATTCTGCAGCTGTAGTAAAATCTGTTCTTATATCTTCCTTCAAAATGCACTAGAATTTTTCTTAATGAAAAAAAAGTACTGATTTACTGATGCTAAATATTCTTTTTTTTTTTTTTTTTTTTTTTTCTTTCTCCATAAGCTGCCCCTATTCCTATTCTTCTGCCTCTTGTTCCAGCACCAGAGGAGAAAAAGACAGGTAAGAAAATTTAAAGTTTAAAACAGGAAATGTTTGGACAGTTTATATGTGTTCAATTACAATTGTTTTATTTTAATTTTTAAATTAAAAAATGTAAATTCTTTATAAGCAGAAAAGAAGGTTCTAGTAAAGAAAGTCTCCAAAAAGGTGGTTAAAAAAGGTCCCGAAGAGGTTCCACCACCTAAAGGTAAACACGACTTATTTATTTATTTATTTATTTATTTATTTACATTCCTTAAAAAAAATGTACAATTTTCTTGTGGAAAAGACATCTATTTGATTTCTGCCTTTATATTAACAAAGTACATGCTTAAAATCCAAGCATAAACTGGTTGGGATCTCTGAAGAAAAGTCAGATCTTGAAATTTTTTTGAGACTGAAATTCATTCTTTTACTGTAGGCATCCAAAACACTTTGCAGATTCCAGAGTATTATATGAACAATCTTGTTGTTTTATTTAAGTTCCTGAGGTGCCAAAGAAGCCCAAAGAAATCACCATAACGTCTATGGCAAGGAGAGAAGAGATTCATGAGGAAAAGGACATATATGAAGAACCCAAGCAACCTTATGAAGAATGGGAAGAAGATTATGGGGAAGACCATGACTATTATTTCAAGGAAGAAGGTTATGATGAAGGAGAAGAGGAATGGGAGGAGGCTTATGAGAAAAGAGAAGTGACTTATGAAGAAAAACGAGTCATCCATGAAGAAGGTATATCAAAAGTTAATTATTGCTTCAGTCCTTCTCTTACTTTCTGTTTATTAGCTAGGCCCAATAATTTTAATTCAGAAAGCACATTTGGGATTGTTTTTATTATAATAACTTGAATATTGCTATGCTGCTAATTGTCTCTGGTACTTGATAAGACAAGGATCCCAGTACGGTCAAAACAGAGATACAGATGAAAGGCAATACATTATAATATAGCTGCCAATGGACTTTGCAGTTTGGAATATCTTTAAAATACATTATGAATTAGTAGTGCAAGATTATGTGTCATTTTTACTTCTTCTAGATATTTTTCCTAGGATTATCAAGTATCCTAGATAACCTCAATAGAGGTGAAATGGTTCAGACATGAATTGCTGGATGTTACTAGCTGTATTTTGCAATTCTTTGCATGCCTTTTATTGGCCTAGGTAGTTGTACTGTGTATGTCTGTAGGAACAGAATTTGGTTCTGGAGGGAGACAGTCATGAAAAGTGCAGAATGTTTTGCTGCAGTTGTTGGATGTTCAAAACTCTGTGCATGCATTTCAATTTAGTAAGATGGAATAATCTTATAATAGCATCTAACTGTATTCAGCAACCAGGTAGTGTGTTTCTCATCATTAAGTAATGTTATTTTCATTAAAGTGGTTGAAGTTCCTAAGAAGCCTGTGCCTGAGCGAAAACCACCAGCAATTACAGCTGAAAAGAAAGAAAAGAAAGAAGTGACAGTTCATAAAGGTATGACTTTCTTGCAAAACTAACAGGAAATGTTCACCAATATGCATCATGAAGGGAGATATATCACTTTCAGTCTGGACTGTGGTTCCTTACTTTTCCTTGAAAAAACTTCTCTTTAATTAGTATGAAGGGTAATGGCAACCTTTGCTCTTCTCCCACCTGAGATTCCTCCACAGACAGAGATTAGTGATTAAGGCAAATCAAGAATTGCTAGGAAAATCAATTTTCAATTGTCTTGGCTTCCCACTATATACTAGGCTTCGGACTGGATGGTGCTTTCGAGCCAGTGGAAGCCACACTTCTGGCAGTTGTCTGCATAGATTCCTGCACATCTCTCAGTGGAGGGTGGGGTGGATCACCTGTAAAACCCGGAAAGGCCTAGCTCTAGTTGGTTGGTGTCTAGAAAATAATTTGTGAGATTACCTAAATGATAAACGTATCTGCATCACTTACAGTTGTCAAGAAACCTGTTGAAGAAAAAGTGGAAATAACCACTCAGAAGACTGCAGAAGAAAAAGTCAAACGGGCTGAGGGTAACTACAGTTTAATTTCCATAATGTTATCTTTATATGAAAATAGTGACTGTTGTCACTTAACTGATCTGCAGAAGCCTTGTCTTCATTTAACACAGATCTGAAAGCCTCTGCTCAGTTGTGCAAAACGAAGATAAAAAGACATTTAGGGGGAAGTAGTAAATGTAGTTGATAACAACAAATGCTTTAAGACAGGAAATGAATGTAAAATTGCATTGAATGAAATGATGTTTCACTCTTATCTTTACATGTGAAATCCACATCTTCCTCACATTTCCATCTTGACTTACTACTAAGATGTCTTAATTAATTGTTTACTAATGAAATAAAAACACATCCCTACTGTCTTCTTAACGAGTTCCTCTTGTATAGTTCCTCTAAGTGTTCTGCAGCAGGAGGCTGCTGTGTGGAATTCAAAATAAGTCAGGATACAGTCTTCCACATACAAAATATCCTTAGTTATACAACCCTCTCGAAAATTAGCAGAAGCAATCACAACTTCTTCTGTAGTTTTGCATTATTTGAGAGAGCCTGGCATAGTTGCTGAGATAGCCTGTGTTGGTTTTGTTGTGGTTTCAACATTATTGTGAAATAGCTATAGATTTATTTTGGTCTCTTCAAATATATGACTAATTAACCAAATTTTAATGCCAACAGTTACCAAGAAAGTTCCACCACCTAAGCCTACACAAATGATCATTGAAGAAAAAGTTGTTAAAAAAGAAGGTACAGATCAGCATCTTTCAATTGCAGACAGCATTTTTTTCCAGCCCTCCATGTATTCTTCTGCCCTTTGTGAATGTGTACGCCTGTGTGTGTATTACCGGGGTCTGTTGTGGTTTTGCACTGACTGCTCTCACTGTTTAAATAGCTCCTGTACCGTGCTTCTATTATTGTATTCTGTTTTGCTACAGTCTATCACAGAGTCTGTTTTTAACATGTTTGTGGCTAGCCCTTTGCTTCTTGTTTTAATAGCCTACTCGGTATTGCAGTATTATTTAGCTTTTTCTTCATTTATTCTGCCTGATGGCATATGATTATATAATAAAGGCTCAGTGCCCAAAATTTCTTGAAGCATTTGGAAGTCTTCTGATATACTGTTTCCTAAAATCTGCGTGTGCATTTGTTGTAAATGTTAGGGTTAACACTGTCTTTAGTCTCTAACAGATACTAAACACGGTACTTCTATGTATGTTTTATGTTCAATATTTTAGAACATGAATACTGACTGTCTAAATATGTCTAAGACTTGAATGTACAATACAAATACTGATTTGATAAAAACTCGCATATTGTCTATCACCAATATGGATCTAGAAAATAAAATACTAAACCAAAATCCTATCTTTAAAGTACCGACAGTAGAAACATGGACTGTTTCAGAAGAAAAGATGTCGGTTTCTGTCCACAGAGAAGAAGAGTACTCATACGTCACAGGTATGTACAAAAGCAGAAATCCATAAATTCAAACCAAAACAATCTTTCAGTCTTACTAGACTTTCTTTAGAACTCTTTTTATGTGACAAATTACATATTTAGACACATCATACATTTATGTTTCAGTATGCATTGCTTCTTTTTGTTTATTGTGTTATGTAGCCTCACTTTTCTTTAGATTAAAAGATGCGAACATTTCAACTATTCTATCTTAACATTATTTAAATGCTTTTCTTTGAAGAGCCAACAGAGCATGAGAAAACAGTTGAAGAAAGATTCTTTGAAGCTGTTTACCCAATTGAAGGTAGATTGATTAAGAATGAGAAGCTAACGAATACCTACAATTCTAAAAATTATTTGAACCTATAGTTTATCAAAACCAATTGTGACATTTGTATATTTTATTGATTTTTTTTTTTTTACATATTGACATGTGTGTGTGCTTTTGATGAACTGGACACACATAATGTCTTCTTAAAAGAATTTCAGATTTAGTATGGGCATTGGCATTTGCTGTCTCCAAATTTAATATCTTCAAAATTCCTATTGTAGCAGAAAAGGAAGTCGAAGAGGAAGAAGAGGAGGAGATTGTTTCAACGGAAATGGAGATTCCTCATGTTGAAGGTGACCTAAATGACTAAAATCTTTGCTCCATCATGTGCTCCATTTTTCTGAACTTTTTGTCTCAGTCCCAATATATACTAAAGTATAGCATATCAGAACTGCTGAGATATTTGCATCTCAGTGTGGTTCTATTTTAGAATTTCAAGCCACAGAGCACCTCAAAAACAACCAGAACTGCTGAAAACAGCTGATAACTGTTTCAAATATTTCTTCAAATATTTTTTTTACATGAGCATATAGTTTCTGTTTGATAAAACAGATTTTTTTTCACTATATAATAATCACTTACCCAGTGTGTTGAAAACAACCTACTGTGATTTTCTAAGTAATTTTACTCCTAAACATGTACCACCTAAAACATGTGCCTCCTAAACATACTCCTAAATCTCCTAAACATGTACCAACTGTGTCTTTAAAGTGCCTGAGATACCAGAAAGACATGTCCCAGAAGAAAGAAAACCTGTTCCTGTCCCTAAAAAAGAAGCTCCACCAGCTAAAGGTATTTCTACTGCCCCAATTAAACAAAATCTTATTGTCTTTCATTGTATTATTTTCTGTGTTGTCTTGAATTTGCTATCTATGTACCGTAGGCTTTTTATTATCTCCATATATTGAAATTTGTTTGGACTTTATAATTTGTGATGTAACTTAACTTACAGTACTTGGATTTACCTCAGTCTTGGCCCTTCTCTTTCTTAACACTCCTATGTTTGTCCTATGTACTTAGATTGTGTGGCGTTTGCAGATGGGGATAGGGTGTTTTTACTCCAGTACTGTGCCATGAAAGGTCATAGTACAGTAATATTAACACTGGAATTTTATTTTGTGTCTTAGTGTCTTATTGTATAGTGCTTACCCTCTTGTCTAGACACAATGTTGTATAAAGCAGTTTTGGAATGCTGCAATCTGGATAAGTATTCCAAAAACTAAAGCTCTCTTATTCTGATAATAATTTTCAAAGTGCCTGAAGTCCCTAAGAAACCTGTTCCAGAAAAGAAAGTTACTCTTGCTAAAAAGGAAGTCACTCCCCCAGCAAAAGGTACGTCATCTTCTGAATGTGAGATTTAACCAGTACCATACTGTTGTATTCTGTTTTTCTAATTACTGTTCTCGTCTAAATATATACATTTTGATAAATGTAGTCTTTGTGTGTTGTGTATTATGTTTGTTTTCACCTAAGACATATTCAGAGGCATTAGAAAGATTACTTAAACAAATTTTAATATCTTTAAAGTGCCTGAAGTGCCTAAAAAACCTGCGCCTGAAGAAAAAGTACACATTCCTATTCCCAAAGAACCTCCACCTGCCAAAGGTATACCTAGTGATGCAGTGTATATGTACCTCTTGAATATTGTTTTGATTTTTTCTTAGCTTGTATGTAAATATATTTGTGACCAAAAAAAATGATTTTTGTGTGTATAATTGTCTCTGCATAAATAACAGTTTTTAAGGCAAAGTAACATGCTTCTTCAGTTAAAGAATTCAGTCCTTATTCAGTCAGTTCAGTCATTCAATTCAGTCAGCTATTTTCAGTCATAAAGCACCTTCTGGGCTCCCAGGAGCTAGTTTGATGTGGCTTTTTTGCTTTTTTGTTGGCATTTTTGTAGTTTTTTTTGTTTGTTTGTTTTGTTTTGTTTTCAAATATATATTCTTCTTGTCTCTCATTTTCTATGTCTGTATGTTATGTGATGTGCCTTGATATTCTTACGAGTGGATGAATCCAAATCTATAATACTCTAAATCTTCCCAGTGAAAGAATGCAGTTAGCTTATATTTTATCTCTTTTAAGTGCCAGAGGTGCCTAAGAGAGTGCCCCCAGAGAAAAAAATTGCTGCTCCAAAACGAGAAGAAGCTCCACCAGCTAAAGGTATATTTAAGCAAAAAATTATTTTCGTCATGTCTTAGCATCTTGTTTTTGTGGTTCTTTTTTTTTTTTTTGATGATGAAGTGAATCTGGTTTCGATTACAAACCAGTTATATTAGCTGTGTACTCTTCATGTCACTTTTATTGATGATTGTAGTCATCTTGTAATTTTAGTTATTGTAATATCGTTATAATTAATATCTCTTAAGTGCCAGAAGTGCCTAAGAAAGCAGTTCCAGAAGAAAAAATACCACATGTTCCTAAACTGGAAGAGGCTCCACCTGCAAAAGGTACAATAACTTTTGTTGTAATCTTAATTAGTTTGCTCAGTTGTTTTGTTTTGTAAACAGAGTATTTGTCTGTGTGTAATCTTCTTCTTGAATAACACATTTGTGTTACATGATCTGTCTGACAGTTTTCCACTTTATTGAACCTAAAACTAAGTAATTTTTTTCAAGTGCCTGCAGTTCCAAAGAAACTTGTCACTAAAGAAAAAGTACCTCCAGCTGTTCCTAAAAAAGCTGAGGCTCCTCCAGCTAAAGGTATGCTTTCCATTAAAATGAAAGAACATACTGTTTCTCAGCTTCTGTTTGTATGTTCTGTATTCTTGTCAGTCGTTATTTGCGTTCCTGTTGTGAACCGTGCTCTAGGTGACCCTGCTTGAGCAGGAGGGTTGGACTAGATAATCTCTAAGTGTCCCTTTGAACCTCAACCATTCTGCACTTATTTAGCAACAGTGAATCATTGGATTTCTTTTTTTATGTATAAGCTATAAAAAGTACTGTTTCTAAATGTTGAATCTCTGTTATGCGCTGTGTGCTCAGTGCCCTTCTTTGAAGGCTTAGTGATCTGCAACTTGCTTTCACACTGGAATTAGAAATTCATCCATTTTACATTACTATCTTTCAAAGTGCCTGAAGTGCAAAAGAGAGCTACTTTTGAAGAGAGAGTACTCATTGCAGAGGAAAGAATATCTGTTGCTGTTCCAGAGGAAATCCCATTACCTGAAGGTACACTGCAACAGAGATACCAATGAGAAACTTGCTCTGTGCTTTATCCAGAAGTCTGTGGTTTTAAGACAAGGAGCAAAATACATATATTATTCTGTGGTAGTTACTGTAGATGAGCTTTGTTTTGGAATATTTTACAGACTTGGAGGCAATTAAGTAGTAAAATTTCACTGAGTTCTGCTTCAAGATAGCCCAAATCAACATTTTGACCCATTTTTATATCCCATTAATGACTAGCAAGTCAAGACAATTTGCATAACTTTATTACAAAAATGCAGCTGAATTTTTAAAAGCAGATGCATCAGTTATCCTTCTAAAATATGAACATGCAAATAGATATTCAGATGGACACATACATTGTTAATTTCTATTTGTTTCATGAAGTATAGCCTATGATCCCAGAACAGGGTGATGTTTCCCCTGATACAGTCATATTTGTAGACATGTAAATGCTGGTCTTGTCATTTACTTCTTGACCTTCATTCTGCTCGTGTCCTACTACCTGAACCAGTTAGATAAAGGAGCAATCTCTAGCTCTTTTGCTTTTGTTTTCCTACTTCAGCTGTTGTCCTGGGGAAATATGGGAAGCTGAGATGTTCTAATAGACTGGCACTTGCCAGTGAGAGAGATTTGGGAGATAGAACAGGGCAGGATACATGGGACATAGATAAAACATACCATTCAGAGTAAATAATACATGTTTGTGTGCACAGCACTTTCTATATTGTATGCATATCTATCATTAGCATAATGAACTCAGAAGAATTATTCCACATCTCCTTCTTTCCATGAATCCGTCCATTCACCCAAAATACTAAAATAAACATTTTCTTTAAAGAACCAACAGTGGAAGAATGGTCTGAAGAAGAAATGGAGGAAGTGTCTATCTCAGTTCATAGAGAAGAGATTTCTGAAGGTATGACCACAATACAGGAATACAAGATAAAAGCAAAAGCTAATTTTTGTTTTCTACCAAAAGCAGCATAAATTAGTATTTTAGATTTCCTAGTTGTCCAAAGTCTTGAGGTTTCAAGTAGTACTAACTTTGCTGCTATGCATACCTACAAATTCTGAGACGTGCTGTTAAAAGGTGTAGGTAATCTCTTTCATATAGTGAAACTTCTTGGATGCTGAGAATTATCAGGCCTTCACTTTCTTTAAAAAAAAATCTCTCTTGGAATTTATTGTTCCACCTATTTTTATGTATAGCGTAAAGGTTCTTCAGAAAATCATGATGCATTTTGTTTTCTCAGACCATTTCATGATAAAATGACTAGGTTGTTGCCACCTTTATTGGTGGCAACATCATGCTGTGAACAGCAGTAAAACACAGGTTAACTGTATTCCCTTTACAAGTGACACCATAGAAAGTGTTCTCAAAAGACAACTTCGGCCAAGGAAATTTCTCAGTGTTTGGGGGAGACACTTTCTCAAAGTGGCCAATTCGAACAGTAGTGAACCAGTAGGACTAGAAAGTGCTGGTTTGCTGTTCCAAGTGCTTATCATTTTCAAATTCCATGGAAATACAAGATAAGGACTCAGTTACAGTTCCAGTGAAGTTACTTGGAGTAGTTCCATTGATTTGAAAGAGAGCAGGATGATTTGAATACAGTTTTTTGCAATGTGGTAGTACTGTAAGAGCACACACTGCTCATTCTTGCTTTATCAGTTACTTTATTACTTCTCAGTGTAGTAAATTCAATAGTAGATATCAAATATTGAAATTTAAGTATTTTTGATTTTAATATTTTAAAGTGACTGAAGAAGACTCTTACTACGTAGAGGAGAGGGTAACTGTTCCTAAAAGAGAAGAAGCCCCACCTGCTAAAGGTATAGATTCTTTTCATTATAAAATTTTGATTCTTTCAGTCTCAGAGTTCCTTGTTTTGTCAGTTTGAGTGCACTGCATGTTTGTTTATCTCATTTTGTGTTCTTCTGTGTTCGAGGCCTGTGTACTATTCTTCCTTTTAAAACTGTGTAATGTTATCTTTTGAAGTGCCTGAGAAGCCTAGGAGAATTGTCCCTGAATCAAAAATTCCAGCTGCCCCTAAAGAAGCTCCAGCAGCTAAAGGTATACATAAAGGTATACATCTGAGTGATGTATACATGTATCTTCAAGGGCATAATGTTTGTCTTACTGTCTTGTTTGTACACATTGACACCAGTAATGTTTGCTTCCAGTGATCAATGTTATTTCAAATGCCACTGAGTGTTGTGCAGTGTTTGTGTTAAGTCAGTAAAATGCTTTTTTAAACTTTTTTTAAAAACACTGTGATGTAGTTGAGAATTACAAACATTGGAGTTTAATATTCTTTCCCATCTTCCTTCTCATTTTTACTCTTACACATAAAGTGCCTGAAGTTCGTAAGAAAGCTGTTCCTAAAGAGAAAGTATCTGTCCCTGTTCCTAAAAAGATAGAAGCTCCACCAGCCATAGGTATATCAGTGGTTTGTTCCTTTTGCAAAAAGATATCTCTTTGCTGCATCTCTTTGCTAACACATAAGCATGCTAGTAAAAAATAGAGTTATCAAATTTCTGCCGTGTTAAACATGTACTTATGTCTGTCTGTCTACAGTGTAACTTGAGGCCTGTGTCTTGTTGGTGAGATTTACATGTTGTTTCCTCTTTTGTCTTATGCTGGTTAGTGCAATAAATACAATTATCTAAAGTTGCATAATCTTTTTTAAGAACCTCCA
The DNA here is from genome assembly GCA_013398735.1 of Nothocercus julius. Lineage (NCBI taxonomy): Eukaryota > Metazoa > Chordata > Aves > Tinamiformes > Tinamidae > Nothocercus > Nothocercus julius. Next base: position 944,117 of record VZSV01000050.1, on the reverse strand, counting down.
GAAGAACAAGTGCCCACTTTTGAGGTAGAAATTGAAGAGCCGCCAACAACCAAAGGTAAATACCATAATATTCTAAAGGAGCTTTTTTGTCTAGTCTTATAGCATTTTATTGAGGCATTTTAGATGTATTTCTTTGTTAGTCTGTAATCTCAGTCTGGATCTTCCCTTTTATTTTGGCTGTTGCTCATCATCTTTGTTTTACTATGACTATAAGTTACACTCTTCTGGAAAGTCTTATTTTTGCTCTTACTGAAGGTTCTTTAACCTTTTTTTTATATAAAAAAAATCAGATGAGATAGGACAAACTTGCTTATGTCTGCTAAATACAAAACTGCATTTCAAATATTACAGTTGAATATTCTTACATTTATTTAATATTTTAAAGTGACTGAAGTGCACAGGAGAATTATCACAGAAGAAAAAGTTGCTGTTGCTAAAAAAGAGGAGGCTCCACCAAAAAGAGGTATATCATTTTTTAGTGCTATACAAGAAAACTATCTTATAGTACTGGCTTCTATTTCTAACATCTGATTGTATAGCATGAATTGTATGTTTGTTTCCTTTTTTTTTTTTTTATGTACCTTAAAGGAATTTCAGATGTGTGCATTTGTGTTTTGTCATCTGATTATGTTCGTAAATGATGCTTAGTTCAAAATCTTTTAGAATAAACTTTTCTTTTCTTTTAAAAAAAAAAAAAAAGTGCCACCAGTGCCCAAGAAGCCTGTGCCAGAAGAGAAAGTGCCTGTTCCAGTTCCACGGAAAGTGGCAGCTCCACCAGCTAAAGGTACATAAGTTCTTCTGAAAGTCGAGAAGGCTTCTGCACATCAGAAGTCAGTGCACCTCATACTTATCACCTGCTTGGTTAATAGAATCCCAGTCTCTACTAGCTCGTAAAGTGAAAAGTGAAGTGAAGTGAAAGGAACTTTATCCTTTCCCCTTCAAAATGATGCAGGTGATAGAAAACAGTCATGTATCTGTACCTGTTGCATATGTATAAGGAACTAGTATTTTCATTGATTACGCCAGCTGCTTAAGAGCTTTGGAAGGCTGAGTGAAGAAATTTACTCAGTGAAGAAGTTCAGTAAAAACAAAAGTATTTAGAAAAAAAAAATCCATGTTTTATGATGTCATCAGTATTCAGAACAAAGGATTTCAAACTTTCAAGCGTGTTATTTGCTTCTGTGTTTTTCTTGTGTTTAGAAAGTGTTATGTGTTCTGTATGTATGCTGTTCTGCGGTTAAATTGTATTTCTGAAGAGCCTAGATATGGACATTGGTATCTTACTTTTGTTTCCATTTTTGCATCTTCATGTTCTGTGAATATACTTTTAGATTTTGTATATGTTTTAACTCTTATCTAATCTTATTTATTATTTTAGTTGATAAAATACATTATTTTAATATTTATCTATGTTCCTGCTGTTAGTAAAGTGTCTCAAAGCATCTGATTTAACTAGGGAATTTTTTCCCAGGAAACCCCACAAACTATTGATCTTCAAAATATTAAATACATATTTAGCTACTATATGTTAAAGCTTAAGCATGCCGTTGTCTTTGTGAAGTTAAATGTCTTTTGTTGGTGTGGTTGTGGTGTTTATTGTAAGATACATATTCTTGCTATGTAAGTGTGACATATTTCCCTGTAATTGTTTTGTATGAACTTCAGAGTGTGTGTGAATTTTTTAGAATTTAGTATTCTTACAATCACTATCTTTAAAGTGCCAGAAGCTCCAAAGAAAGTTGTCACAGAAGGAAAAGTATCTATTGCTGTTCCAAAACGAAGAGTGTCTCCACCACCAGAAGGTACTCCTGATCATCATTTAATTTACAAACAGACTGTCTGTAATGCAGTACCACCAGAGCTACAAGCCTGCTGCCCTGGCATTTTTCTTGCATTGCTGACATTTTATGATAGTCCCAAGGGAACCTGAATTGGAATCCTTAAGAAATACTAGAGATATATTCTCCCCAGTTCCTCTGGGTGTGGGAGGTGTAAAGAAATAGTAACTGGTTTTCTAAGAAGTCCTTAATAGGGTAGGTATTGTACACAGTGTTGCACCAGAAAAAAATATTAAAATAGATTCTGTCTTTGAAGTAGCAGCAGAAGAACATCACTGGGCTATGTCAGAGGAAGTATCCATTTCTCTTCACACAGAAGAGGAGATTTCATACACAGGTATGAACAAACTGGAAAAAAAAAAAAAAAAAGAAAGAAAGTTTAAAAACGTGTCTTGTAAGCTATTCTGAAGAAACAAGACAACAAAACCCATGCTTTCAAGATCTGTGCATCAGGGATTCACTTGTCCCAAATGTGAAGTTTTTAGAGAATCAAAAGAATTCCAGAACAATACTGGAGTCTCAAAAAAGGCTTAAATCTTTCTTCCTAGCTTATTGTTGATACTACAGGGGAAGCCCAGACACTTAACATATCACAGTCCCAGGTATTGAACATAGCAGCACAAGGGCTTTGTTAAAAAAATACTCCACGGATTTTTAAGCAAGTTTATTGCCATATCACTTCAAGGAAGCCGTCTGTTGATTTCTTGAAGTTGAACCCCAAGGTGCTAGAGACTCACCGTTTGTAGAACTGCTGCTGTTGAGAAACATTACCTGCACATTTTAGCTTGGGTTTGAATTAAAAAGGTTAATACAATCATGTTAGTTTGAAGTTAAATAATCTACTGAGTCTCTCTACTGGGGAATGAGGTAGGCAGACAGATCCTGAACATTAAGGAGAGGATGGAAGAAGATCATTTTTTTGGCTTTCTGTAAGGCAGAGATCATTTGCCAGCTGATTTCAGCAGTGAAAATCAAAGCAAAACCAGTGAAAGACAACACCGTCTCATGGGATACCAATTGGAGGTGCAGTAGTTGGGATGAACTTGTTGAACTTGTGCTTCCTGGCAAGGGCACTGATGCACAACGCATCATTTGTAATCGCTACAACTGGTTACCAGTTCCAATCAGTTTTAGTTTGAAATTTCAAGTTCAGGTGCACTTCACGCACAGAATTAAATATCAGGGCTCTAAAAATAACATCTACTTAACAATTATCAAGACTTGTGGCAGCTGCTCAGTCCACATCTACTCTTACAATTAGCTGCTATGAAGAAAGCTAGTAGAAATTCTTAAATCTGTCACTAGCAAAATGGATTTCATCTCTTAAGAAGATTGAAGAGTTCTCAGGTCTATTAAGAAAATGCTGTAGTTATGATCTGACTTGGCAAGTCTAATGGTTCCCCACTTGTTAACCCCTAGAATGATTTTCTGGGAACAGTTTCCCATGGTGTTGATCACAAATTTCCAGAAGACCTGCATCAGAAGGAGAGAGTTGTGCATTACTGTCCTTACAAAGAAAATCTGCTACATAAAGTGTGTGTTTTTTCTGAACAAATCTTAAAGAGTGAAGAAGATTCACACCTTTATCTTCCGGAACCTTTAAAATTGTGAGACAGTTTTCTGCTCTCATAGGCAATGGCTATGGAAGCCTATGGCCACAAGGCAGAGTAGTCAACAGAAGAGGAAAATCTCCTTCCTCTTCCTCTGAGCAATGAGGTCTTCTGTCTTTAATTAGGCCAGGACTTTCACCTATTGAAACGTATATCTTTTCTGTATTGAATAGCTGCCTAATTGCTTTCATAATAACATGTCCAGTGTCGATAAGCACAGTTCGCTTTTATGTATTAACCATGTAATTCCTAAAATATCTTTTTATGTCTTTCTAATATTCTTAAATGTAATGTACTGTATCTTTTAAGTGCCTGATGCACCAGAGAGGGCTATCATTGAAGAAAGACTACCAATTTCTCTTCCTAAAAAAGTGGCAAGACCATCAGCTAAAGGTATATTGGATAGAGTATTGAAATACATGTATTGATATTACATGTGTTTTGTGTGTTTTATGTTCCATGTGCAGTGAGTGTGGCTATGGAATGTTCTTCTTTTGGTTTAATTCTTACTAGTCTATGCCGTGTGGTCCTTACTATCAATAAGATCTGTGTGCTAAATTTTAAGATTCCTATATTTGCTATCTTTTTAAGTGCCTGAAGTACACAAGACAGTGGTCCGAAAAGAAAAAGTATATGCTGAAATTCCTCAGTATGAAGAGGAAGAAGAGGCTCCCCAATATGAAGAGGAAGAAGCCACGAGATATGAGGAGGAAGTAATCCATTACAAGGAAGAAGTCAGCCATTATGAAGAAGTTACTCAGTATGAGGAGGAAGTTCCTCAGTATGAGGAAGAAGTCACCCATTATGAGGAGGAAGCTTATTATGAAGAGGAAGTACCTCAATATGAGGAAGAAGTACAAGTTCCCCAATATGAAGAGAAAGCTCCTCCACCAGTTAGAGGTATACTTTAATTTTAGGGTTATGTGAGAAAAAGTCATGCCTTTTCCCTCTGTTAATGTATTGAAGTTCACTTTCAATATATGCTGGTGTACGTTCCAATGTACTTTTTCCCAGGTTATTTAATGATTAGCATACACTGTAGAAAGCGTGTTGGGTGGCTGTCTGCCTGCAGTTCAGTACTACTACTTTGAAGTTAATTGTTGTATGTCATAAGTGTGCATTTCTCTTTCACAGAAAGTCCGTATAATCCACTAAGGCAACTTAAATCAACTTTATTTCATCCTTGTCTCGGGTCTAATCTTGCTATCAGTCAAGATTAGTTTGAAAGACCTGGAAATTTTTATAAGAATTCTGCAAGCACAGACAAAAAATAAATACTTTTCTGCTAGGAAAGAGATAGGATATTTGCAAATGAGTGATTTAGGAACGCAAGTCATGTTGTGATACATGCAGTAATGTTTTTTAAAGAAATTTTTTTGTTTGTTTCTTTATTTGCTTGCTCGGAAGGGAATAATATATTTTCATTGGAGCCAAAGGCATAAAAGGTCTATGAAATTACCATATTTTCATACTTTTGCTTTTACATGCTTTCTTTTGGAATATATTTTTATGGAGATAAATTTTAAACATTGTTAGTACAGCATGAAGGTTCTCTTCAGAACTTAGAGAAGGCAACTAGGTCATTCCAAGATGTTGATAATCAAGCCTTTCAACATCCTACACCATAATATAAAGACACAGACTAGCTACATCTGATTTTCCAAAGGGATCTCAGTCATTTAAGAGTACTTAAAAACGTGTAATATTTGCCAGTCCGTACTCAGATCATGCCATTTTATCTCTTCTCTGAAGAGAAGCTTAGGATTTCTTTTAACTAATTAATGTGTGTCAGAACACAAATATCCAATCTTATTGCTTATTTGCAAATTTTGAATCATTGCTTAGCACTTTTTCCTGTGCACCGTGAAAGCAAGGTCTGTCCTGAAAAGGAATAAGATTCAGGTTAACTAAGATTTCCCTTGACTCTGTAATAGTAGTTAATTTATATGTACTCGAAAATTTCTTCAGCTGACTCAATGGGCTGAAGAGATTGTCAGATAGTCAATGGGCTTACTCACTTGCCATCACAAAATTTGCAGGGATATTTCTGGTTTCTGATTCCAGAGAGCACTAAGACATGTTCCATTTCTAGTTAAATGGAATAATTCTATTGGTTTTTAGCAGAATTTTTATTTTTATCAAAATGAGCCACTCTAAACGTTGCCTTTGCCCACCAAATTCTGTTTCAGGTATTTGTATTGTGTCCATAGTTCTATGTTAGAAGCAAATACCTTGATAAACTTTTTTCACTTTATTGGCAGATTTATGAGGGAAAAAAATGTACTCAGCAATTTAGATTATATAGATCTCCTAAATCTGCTTATTCAACATGATTAAATACTATCTATTCTGCCTGGGAAGCATTAGGACAATAATTCTTGGGGAAAATAGGAGAAAAATAGTAAAAACACTGATCAGCTGATACAGCATTTGAAGTAGTTATTTACTAGAATGTTCATTTTTGACCATTTTAAGCATTTTTAATTTGCTCCAAAATCTGAAGAAAAAAAAGTATTTATTTATTTATTTATTTTTACATTTCTCGCCATAATAATACTTAATCTTCTCTAATAGCTGGTTCTGAAAAGTCAAACTACCTCTTACTCAGTCTTTGAATCAACACATAACCCTTTGGATTTAAAACCATTATTCTTGATTACATCAGTGGCTGACAGGGGAGAATGGGCTTAATAGAAGCAACTACATTCTGTTTGCTGTTTTATTTCATCTTAATGTGCAACCTGTGTCAAATCATAGCTGTTGTTCTGGGTGTGTATTTGAGGTTTGTGCTAGGGATGCTTGCTTGCACTCTGTGTTCCTCCCTCTTTAGAAGTAAATTCTTAAAACAATATGGTATCTTTCAAGTGCCTGAGGTGCCCAAGAAGCCTGTTCCAGAGGAAAAAATATCTATCCTGAAGAAAAAAGAAGCTCCTCCAGCAAAAGGTACATTATATTTTGTTAGAAAACATGCTTCAAATTTCTAATAGGCAGTATTTCTCAGAAGCTTTAGTTAAATATTTCTTTTCCTGTTCTTGTGGGAGAGGGCTCTTCATATGAAAAGTTTGTGGTGCTGTCTTTTTATGTTTCATTTCTGTTTTGAATAGCTTATGCACTATTCTTTAACCAAAATAATATTTTTCAAGTGCCTGAGGTACTGAAGAAACCTGTACCAGAAAAGAAAGTGCCAGTGCCAAAGAAGGAAGCTCCACCAGCTAAAGGTATAGCAACTTGTAATTAGTAGTGCTCAGAGAGATCTTCTAGACTTGTTCTATCTTCTCACCTGTTTTAAACATATGATAGCAGAAGGATTCTTGATGTTAAGAATCGTCATTCTTTGTGTTTGTCTTCAGTAGTTTAGTGTCACTGTCTTTTAATTCATGACATTTTAGCTTCTTATGCAAAATTCAATTCACAATGATATATTTAAAGTTCCTGAAGTTCCAAAGAAACCTGTACCAGAAGAGAAGGTACCTGCTCCTGTACTCAGAAAGAAGGAAGCTCCACCAGCTAAAGGTATATCTACTCTTGACTGAATGCATTAAGAAAAAATTTGTGTTCTTTATTCAACTCTCTATGTTAAAACAATGTAGTGCAAAAAGAGAGTTTTCTGTTTTTGTCAGTATTTGTTGTCATTGCGTTTAATTCATGTCACTTCTCTTTACCTTATGGTTCAAAAACTTAATTCTTGAACTATGATATCTTTAAAGTGCCTGAAGTTCCAAAGAAACCTGTGCCAGAAGAGAAGGTACCTGTCCCTGTACCTAAAAAGGTTGAACCTCTAGCAGCCAAAGGTACATGAATTTGTGGTTCAACCACGTAACTCTAGTTTTATTTCTCAACTTTAGAAGACTGCAAGTAGTATTCCTTTCCTCTTCCTAATGTATTTTATCTGGAATCATACACTGACATTATGTGTGAGCATTTCTGTTAGTCTTCTGTTTGTTCTACGCTTTGCAGATTTACGTATTTGTGTCTTGCGTTGTGTCTCACTTCTGAAGTGGAACAAAGGATAGTATTTATATAGCTAAATGATTTTAAATTACTTGATTTGTCACAAACAGCTGTTCCATAGGTAAATAATGGATGTAAACAGCCAGATTACCCCCTAACCTTACTACATCAACTTTTGATTCTGTAGTTTACGTGTTTCTAAATTTATATTTGTGTGAATCTGTGGATGAAGCATGCACTTTTAAAATCTGTTATCTTTCTTACTAAATTAAATGTAACATATTTTTGTAGTTATCTTAATGTTAGTTATGTTATCATCTTACTTTGTTTCATGTTACATTGAAAATGAATTTCTTAAACAAAAATGTCTTTGAAGTGCCTGAAGTGCCCAAGAAAGTTCCAGAAAAGAAAGTAGCTGTTCCCGTGCCTAAAAAGCCAGAACCTCCACCGGCCAAAGGTATCTTTTCTCATAATTCAACATACGAATGCTACATCTTACTAGAGTACTGATGCTACTGCTTCTTATGGTAGCAGTTTGTGTCAAATGTACTTGCTAATTCGCACATCCCAGCTTCTGTGTCACTTGTGTCTCAGTTTGGATGTCATGTGTAGACTGATCTGTGTGTGATGTTTTAAGTTTCCTGCAATTAAATACTATCTTTGAAGTGCCAGAAATACCAAGACCTCCCCCTGAAGAGGTACCAGCTTTTGTTACTGAGGAAGAGGAAGAAGAAGCTATTCCAGAGATCCCAGCAAAAGGTACACTATTCCTTCTTGAAAGTTATCAAAGAAGTCTGTTCAGTTCGTTAAGCTATCGTCACTTCTATATTTTAGGTTTGATGTAAACCTGAACTATCATTTTGAGAGAATCTCTTTATCTTTGTTTGTGGTCTTGCTTGTGGTCTTTTTAGTGGTTTTGATGCTTTAAAAGTAATTGTAAAATTCTTACAAAATGATGTCTTTAAAGTGCCAGAGATGCCCAAGAGAGCTGTCCCAGAAGAAAAAGTCCCTGTTGAAGTTCCCAAAGCAAAGAAATTGCCACCAGCTAAAGGTAGATCACCTTCTGGTGCATGCAGACAATTCCTCTCCGTTACCTGTTTATATTTCTATGGAATCTTATCTTAAAACTCATAGTTTATACTCTACATGTTAAGTTAGATCCTTGTTTCTAGCACACTGATGGTCCTCTGCAGCAAAAAAAATGCTAGGTCTCAGATACAGCTTGATTATCTGCTTTATTTTTGACTTCAATGGGCTGAGGTTCAGACCTCAAATGATCTGCTCGTTTTTCATTTTAGGCATCTGCCTTGAATAAAATGATGGACGGTGGTATCATTGCTCAGAACTAGTGTTACTGTGGCATAATGTTTAAACAAAGTATCTGCAACTGTAACATATAAGCTGTTATCTGGAAAATTTCGAGGTCAGAAAGATCTTTCTGACACATATCTTTACAGTGTATGCTCAAATCTGATGCAAAAAGAAAATCAAAATTCAGTTGACTGTGTGAATACCTGGAAGATGGACCCTTGAAAGTGGAAGCAGATTATTGCCACTGCCTTGGTGCTGAACAGTTTCTGCTTAAGCAGCTGAGTTGTTTAGAACAAATTTGGAAAGCAGACACTTTTTTTGTGTGTGAAAACTTAGAGAGGTTTTTCTACAACTTCTATTGTAGCATGTATTACTAATGTTTATGGTTAGCAATCATGCTACGCGGTTAAGAACTGGGCATAGAAAGCTAATCTTCATATAATTTATACAGCCTGGTTTAATTTTGATATTTTTAGGAGAGAAAAAGGAAAATAACTAATAAAATTTCCTTAACAATGGTAATTGCCATTTTAAAGTTGGTGTCCTTGTGTTTTATGTTCTGAATTTTCCTTTGGAATGCTGCAAAAGTAAAATTCTTAAAATAATGTCTTTAAAGTGCCTGAGGTGCCAAAGAAAGTTGTGCCTGAAGAAAAGCTTCCCATTTTTGTTCCTGAGGAGGAAGAAGAAGAAGAAATTATTCCAGAAAGACCAGCCAAAGGTACCAGCTCTTCTTGCAAGTTACCGCAGGGAGATCTTTTGGCTTTGTTATATCTTGTTATAAATTGTCTGTAAGTCTTCATGTCTTTGGGGGGAATTTCTTATCTTGTTTCATGTTTTTAATGTTTTTAATGCTTTGAAAGTATTCTTAAAATATGTTGGCAAAATAATATCTTTAAAGAGCCAGAGGTTCCTAAGAAACCTGTTCCAAAAGAAAAAATACCCGTACCTACTCCTGAAAAAGTGGAGCTTCCTCCAGAAAAAGGTATATAAATTAATGTCTACAGAAATAATCTGTGTTGTTATTCTTATAAAACAGCTTTACATTTTCTACGTTTTTTTTTTTTACATATGTTATTTTTGTGTCCATGCTGTCTTGCTGTGTTTTCTGTTTTGATGTTTAGGGTAGTCTATAAAATTTCTAGTAAAACTAAACTCTACCATAACCTGACTTTTTGAATAAGTCTTTCCCTGGATATAAAGTACTTTTTGTTTATATTTCTGTTTCATCTTTAAAGCAAGACCTACAAATCAATTCTTATTCCAACATATATGTTTGTTTATGTTTTGTGTTGTCTTCCTAATACTACTGGTCAATTACATTCTTTAAAAAAAAAAAAAAAATGTCTTTAAAGTGCCTGAGATGCCTAAGAAACCTGTTCCTGAAGAGAAAATACCTGTTCCTAAAAAGGTGCCAGCTCTACCAACTAAAGGTATTGCAGTTTGTAAATGTTGCAGCATTTGTAGATAACATTCTTCATATAGCTGAATTTGGCACAAGATGTTTTAGTATGTCTGTCTTACATTATATTTGTCACTATGTTGTTTGTTTGTTTGTATGATTCTGTTCTGCTGTTCATAAATGTATGGGTTTGTGCGTATTTAAAAATTGTGCAACAAGAAAACTGAAGTCAAATCATATCTTTAAAGTACCAAAGGTGCCTAAGAAAATTGTTCCTGAAGAGAAGGTGCCTGTTGTCCACCCTGAGAAAGTGGAGGTTCCAGCTGCAAAAGGTATATGTGCTTCTGATCATGATTACTATTATGCGTATTAACAATACTCTTGACCACCTTCTTTCTAACCGTGTCATTGTCACGTGTCAAAAGTCTTTGTAAAACCATATTGTAAAACTGTAAAGCTTTGTTTTCTGTGTTGTTTACTCATACTGCTTTAAGATTATTAAAATTCTTAAAAGAAACCCTGTCTTTAAAGTTCCTGAGGTGCAGAGAAGACCTGCTGCAGAACCTAAAGTGCCAGCTGCTGTCCCCAAACCCAAAGAACTGCCACCAACTAAAGGTATAGATTCACTTCCTGTTCTTCCCAAAGATTTGTTTTTCCTCTTCATTTCTAAAATCTTTTAGAATATATTTACTGTTTCAAGAGCATATTTTACTTTTTTGTAACTCTGTGGTTATCAAAATTAGTTTCTGTTCCATGTGGACTGTCTTAGCTAACTGTAAAAAAACCTAAATAATTGTAAGGTAGTAACAGTAACACTGTCTCTCAAGTGCCTGAAGTACCCAAGAAACTTGTCCGGAAAGAAAGAGTCCCTGCGCCTGCTCTTGCTCCAGCAGTGGAGAAATATGAACATATATATGAGGAATACGAGAAGTATGAGACGTATGAAAGTACAGAAGACTTTGAGCAGGTTGAGGAAGCTGAAGAAATTGAGGCATATGAGGAAGCTGAAAAACCTGAAAGATATGAGGAGATTCAGGAACAAGAAGAATATGAAGAGGAAGTTGAGGAAAAGGAAGAAATCTATGAAGAGTATGAATTTAAGGAGAAGGAAGAGATCTATGAAAAGTTTGAGGAGGCATATGAGGAAGCTTATGAAGTCCAACCAGCTATAGGTACATCAGCTCACGGTTTCTTTATTCTTAATGCTGTTCGTTGAGCCCCCAGATAGGGCTTAGGCCTCCTCTTGGTGTTTGTTTATATTTTTCCCCACTCATAACAGACTATGTGTGGCTGCCATTGGTGATAAAAAAATCTAATCAAAGTTTGTTTCTCTCCTATTCCTTCCTTATTAAGGAATCTTTCCCTTCAAAGTGCCATGTGAAGGTTTCCCATTAGACTGTCTAAAATGAGCTAGTGTAGGTGTGACAGATACAAAGTAAATGATAATTCTCTGATGCAATTCTGCTTCAGTTTATATTCAATATTTTTGTGTGTCAATATTTTCTTCTCCTGTCCAGTCTAATGCCTATGCTTTACAAAGTTCTTAAACTTGGTTAGGGCCTTCTTGTCTGTCATTTAAATTTATTAGTTCTATAGAATTATAGCATCTATCATAAATTACAGCAGGGAGACATAAAGCAATATACCTTTGTTCATGAACTCTGAGCCAAGTGGCTAATCATTGTCTCTGCATTAATAATGATGTGGTTCTTCTGTGGATGAGTGGCTATTCTGTTTGCTGTCTCTGTATCTGTTGGAATTCCTTGTTCAAAGGAACTTAAAAATCCCTAATGAAATGTTTTTTAAAGTGCCTGAGGTGCCTAAAAGACCTCTGCCAGAAGAAAAAGTGCCTGTTCCTGTTCCTAAAAAAGAAGCTCCACCAGCTAAAGGTACATCAGGTGCTATATAAATTTAAAAGCAAATTCTTGGGCCTTCTCGAAATCCTCCCTGTCCCTCAAAAATAAATATTTCTTCAAGAAATTAAAATGACAAATTAAAAAGGCAAATGACTTTCTAACTGAAGGCAAAGGAATGGGGCTGAAAGGTTTTCTTGGTTCTTGAATCAATTCCTAGTCATCGCAATATTAATGAAATTTTCTAATTATTGAAAACAAATGGTTATATAAATCAGCATAGGTTCATTACGCTATTCCATGATGCTTAGATCTAATTCGCTGTCAGTTAAATCCCAATTACTCATAATAATCTAAAAATCAAGGACCCTTTTCAAGCGTAATGATAAACTGGATACAATCTTCATGAGTATTTCTTGTATCAACCTGGACAAAAGTTGAATGTCATAAATACCTGTCACTGGATTGAAACAGAATTTCTGTGCTATTCTGGAGTTCTGTAATTTCCTGTTCAAAGCACTGGATTTGCCAGAAACACATTTTGTGCTATTTTTCTAGTTGCTTCTCATACAACTTATCATAATGAAATCAGTGGGATGAGGTTTTATTTTAGCATAAAGACTTAGAGTTACTTCTAAATGAAAAGGAAATGAAAACCTTTGTGTATTTCCAGCTGCCATCAATTAGAGCTGATAGTCCATGCAGTAATTATTATGAACTATCCCAAAAGAGCAGTGTTTTCTTTCAGTGATTACTGAGGACTCTAGTCTTGCATATCAAAACAGAATTTTCAACCAGAATCATGCAGCCAGAATCAGAAGGGGTGGCCTTTGAGGTCGCCAACATTAGTCTGTGTTTTATAGTCTTTTAATTTATCTGACCTTTTGTATTGGTTGCTGTTGTTTAACTTTCATTCTTACATAATGTTCATACTGCAAAAATTCTTAAAACAATAATGTCTTTGAAGTGCCAGCAGTGCTGAAGAAACCTGTTCCAAAAGAAAAAGTGCCACCTGCTCTTCCTAAAAAAGAAGTGGCTCCACCAGCTAAAGGTATACTTAATTGTACCCGCGAATCATGAACTCTGATTTCATTCTTTCATCTCCATTACTTTTTATGCATATGTTTTTTGTTTCTGTGTTACTTTTTTTCCAGCTGTTTGTGACTGAGTCTTTCTGTCTGCTTGTTTCAAGCCCTTGTTGAAAATATGAGTAGTTCCATTAAACATGTGCTGTCTTTAAGCTGCATATGGCAGCAGTAGAAGGATTATTTCTGCTTCTTCCAAAAGGAGGAGAATCAACTGTCCAAAACTATGCACATCTTTCAAGAAAATGCTTTTAATATGTTATTCTTCTGTCTAATCTTCAAAATCAACATTCGATTTTCTGTTGTGCCATGAATCATCCTCTTAGATTTGTTCTTCATTCTAACTTCTTCCAAATAACTTTTAAAGTCCTAAAAGTAAATAATATCTTAAAGGGCCTGCTGTTCTCAAAAAACCTGTCCCTGAAGAAAAGAAACCTACATATGCACCTGAAATAGAAGTTCCACCCTTGAAAGGTAGAAGAACTTTCGATATCAGATTTTATGGAAAAGAAGTATTTGTATCTTTGCTGGCAACTAACATCTCCTAAATTGATCCCAATGTTATTTGTGTCATGGCAAGCATATCTAATCCCTAACTGCAGGTTCCACATACTATATGTGGGCTAGATAGTGTGCTATCTATGTGCTACACTAATTTATCAACTAAAACATGCTGAGATGGCATCACTACTAATATTGCCAGTAAATCAAAACCTCAGTACTTTGGTCTATAGCTGTGAATGTAGTTTAAGCTAGGATTTTGAAGTCAATATATTGGTCATGATATTCATAGATGAATAATAAGACGAAAAGTATTAAATTAAAACCATTAAAGCCGTTCCATGTATCAGAGGCAAAAGCATGAAGGTACAGTGAAAATAGTACATGACTTATTCTCTTTGAGAGCAGAACCTATATGCTTTTTCGCACAATTAGCTGCTTGACCCAGTTAATTTTAGAACTGAATAATATCTCTGCCACAGAACTGCATGGTATTGGGGACCTCAAGAGAACTTTTGCATTAGGAGATTTTATTTATGATTTTGAATTTTAGAAATTGCAAATGATTTTGAGGTTACTAAAAGAAAGCTATTATCTTTAAAGTGCCTGAGACTCGTAAGAGGGCAGACCTTGAAGTGAAGGTACCTACAATAATTCCTAGAGAAGAGGAACCCCTTTCATACGAAGGTACACCAGTGAATCGGTTATCAAACTGCAGAGAATAAAGCCATTAATGTGCTATGGTTCTTTGTAAAACAACAACAAAAAATGTGTTGTCAATTTATTTTTTTTGCTCTTAACTACATAAAACTAATTTACATCCGTGTCTTAGGACCTTGTCTCCTCAGAAATACAGTCATAGTTTAGCATATTTAAAGTGTTCTTTTCTCCTTCATTGCTGGGAGAAAGATCCATATCAGATCCTGGAAAGCACTTAAACAGCATTGAACCAAATGAATTTGTTTAAGCAGCTTAAGTGCCATCCTGCCTGACTTAACTCACTGCGTTGAGCTTTTCAGATAGAGAAATGTGAAATTCAGTTACCTGCTCTATCTAATATACAGAGTGAAGAAACTAGAAAACTATTTCCTTTTAGTCTGTATTTTTCTAATTAGGACAAGTCAGTTGTAGCAATAGCAGTTAAATGACCAGGCTATTTAAATAACTTAGGATATTTAAATAATTTAGGGCCAAACTCATTAGTAATGTACACATCCAGGTGTTTGCCTTATAAATTGTCTTTCTAATCTTGGCTTGTAAATACACATTGAAATGTGTAAAATAAACTAATATTTTTAAAGAGCCTGAAGCTTATGAGGAAGTTCCAACTGAAGCAAAAGTCCCTGTTGTTATTCCTAGTGAACTGGAAGCTCCAGCAGCTAAAGGTAAACCAGCTATTCAAACAATATATGAAGAATCATATGCAACTCAGTTATTCATCTTTATCATTCCATTTATGTTCCCATCCATTAAATAATGTGATCATTCTAATACTCCCTTAAATGCCATATATCTGCTATTGCTTTTTTGTTATTTACATTATGTGTATGATAATATTCTTAAAGAATCTAATATCTTTGAAGTACCTGCTGTGACAAAGAAAGCTGTCCCACTTAAGAAAATACATGCTGCTGTACCTAAGGAAGAAGCTTCTCCAGCTAGAGGTATATAATGTCCATATTCAGCTCAGTTTTTGAACTTTCAAATAAAAACATTGCCTTTAAATTCCCCAAATTCCTAAAAGACATTTCACAGGAGGGGAAAAAAAAAAGCTAACACGTACATTTTTAGAGGAGAGAGAACCTATAGCTTCCTAGTCGTTAGAAAACCAACGAACTCCAGAAAGTTTGAGTTTCTGTATTCACTGCTTAATACCATGTATTTTCATGTTGTCCTAGTAGCACCTTTGTTTTTAAAATAAACCAATATTTTTAAGTGCCTAAAATGCCAAAGAAAACTGTCCACAAAGAAAAAAAAACTCCTGCTGTACTTAATGAGGAATTACCACATCTCAAAGATTAAAAAAAAAAATTGTTGAGTGGGATTAGAAGGATAAAAGGATTAGTTTCACATAGATTTCTTTAATGTCTGAGAATATTCTATGAACCATACCATACCATAGAACCATAACCTATGGAGTTTCCAGTGGGGCTTAATAAATTATAAAAGAACATAAAGTGTTACTGAAAACACAGATAACTTACTTGAAATCGGTGAGAACATTTTCAAAAATAGTAACACCTAGCTTTATTCTTGAGGGGAAAAAAAAAAAGTGTTTGTTTAGCTTTAAGTGCAAAAGATGATGGCAAGTGACCCTGCCACTTGACCTCAGTCCAAGGAAGAAAAACTTAAAGCTTGAATAGAGAGGACAGTTTCTCTTCTTCTGAGGAAGTCAGTCTGTTTAGGACATATCACAGACCTTTTTTCTGACAACCTGCAAAGCCAGGCCAGGATAGGACAGAATTTTTTTACTCTCCTCAATTGTAATGAGCCTAATTCTGAGGGTAGATATGGAGAAGATGTGTATCTTTAAGTAAGCCTGAATATTTGATTTAATTTGTTGTTTGTCTTTCACATCATTTTATTGTATGAAGGTACTAATCTAGAGTTAATTTATCTAAACTAATATCTTTCAAGTGCATGAAGTTTATGAGGAAATTTACCTAGAAGAAGAAGTTTCTGTTTTCAGAAAAGAGGAGACTCCACCACCTAGAGGTATATAATCTTCTTCATCTCTTCCTGCAACTTGCAAAATTCTAGGAAAATTAAATTATTCATGTTCATAGCATAGTTCTTGTTCAATGTAATTAATCTTTGTGTTCATTCTTTTTATTCATTACTTACATTTACAAACTTGTTTTTCTGTATGACCTATCATTCTGTTCTTTATAAATTCTTAAATAAACTAATATCTTTAAAGTGACTGCAGTAGTTAAGAAAACTGTTCCAGAAGAAAAAGTACCTATGCTTGTGCCTAAAAGAGCAGAACCTACTCCTGTACCTAAAGGACCAGAGCCTCTACCACCTGAAGGTAGTTTGATAAACCCGTAAAATTGAGGTCTTGTCTTTTGCTGCTCAAATCTGTTGCATCTCTCGAACTGTGTCTGAAGTGTTATAATTTAATATATTTTTAGTTCATGTCAGATTTATGACATCTATGTTGTATTTATCCCTTTTCATATGTCTTTACCAGTCTCATTTATTTGTATGTGTACTTGAAATTCATGAATTATGTATCTTATGCATCTTATTATGTATCTTATGTATCTTTCAAGTGCCTGAACTGCCCAAGAAAGCAATCCCTGAAAAGAAACCTGTCCCTGTGTCTAAAAAGCCAGAAGCCCCAGCACCCAAAGGTATAGGCCAGCATACCCTCTCCTTGTCCTTTTTCAAATTTCTTCTGTCTCTTGTTTTTTCATTGTTGTCAAATGCTTAGAAATTAGTTGGTTAGCTGTACCTTCTATAGCACAAATTATGTCAGAAAACAGACAAAAGGACTGACACTTCCTCTTTCACAGTACTCTTTAAATGTAGTGTTCCGTTGATTCTTGTCATTACGTCTGCTCGTGTCTACTTGTTTCGTCTTACTTTTCTGTTCTTAATGTTTCATGTATCTAATTCTTCAAAGAAAGACACACTGATACCTTTACAGTGCCTGAGGTACCTAAGAAATCTTCATTTCTCATTTCCAAAAGTACCTGGTTGTATATAGCAGTATACAACATTTTTGGCATAATAGCTCTCTTATCTTGTTTGGCCTAATGAATCTCTCTAATATGTGAGATTAATAATTCTTCTTAATAATTCTTAATAATTCTTAATAATTCTTCTTAATAATTTAGATATCTTTAGATGTCTTAAATATAACAAAAATGCATGCTGTTTTCTTTAAAGTACCAGAGGTACCCAAGAAAATCTCAGAAGAGAAAGTACCTGCAGTGCCTAAAAAACCAGAACCACCACCAGCCAAAGGTACGTTTCAAAAGAGATAAAAAAAATTTTTGAAGAAAAAAACATTATCTGCCTTGTTTTTGTGAATGTTAATTTTTTGGGTTTTATTGTTGTTGCTGTTGTTAGTGTTTAAAAACTGTTCGTCTATTACCTTTATTTTCTGTGGCCACAGCTCTGCATATGCTAATATTTTAAAAAGTCTAAACCCTCTTTTTTGAAAGATAACCATAGTTATTATAAGACAGTCAGAAACACTGATAAAATTGAATGGAGAAGAGACTGAACCTTGAAAAGTGTATCAGAAATATTAAAGACAGAACAGGGCTTCAGTGATCTGAAGAATTTTGGACTGACAATGAAAAGTTAGTTCCAAAAGAGAACTTAAGCATTTGCAAGTACACTCCAAGAATAAGTGACAGAGATCTAACACAGAAGGAGACTCTCCATTTATATAAGAAAAATTGAGGCAGAGAAGAAGCTGTAGAAGAGTGCATAGAAGAATGACCAAGAATGTAGAAGGAACAATGTCAACCTCAGACAAATTGTGATCAGAGAGGCAGTTTACTAAAAATTGAAGAATAATCTAAATTAAAAGCAGAAAAAACTCCGGAATCCTGAGGTGTTCCATCAGATTCTACAGAGAAATAAAGAAAATTTAAGTTAATAAACACATCAAAACCATAGTTCGTTATGGACACTGATATTTTGCCATTTTTACTCCAAATTTTTGAACATAATTTTAGAATTCCATACAATAACTGAAAATAATCTCTTTAAATTGTCAGAAGTACACAAGGAAGTGTTTCTTGAAGAAAAACATGGAAGTTGCTGCGCCTAAAAACCAAGAGCTCCACCAGCTAAAGACAATTGTCATTAATAAAACCTTGGAAATAGTTTATCTTCCTTTCACTGATAAAACCTTTTTGATGCTCTTTTCCATCTTTTCTACCTTAAAAATCTCAGTTATGTATTTCATTTTGAATCGCAGCCTCTTTTTCCCTTGATCCTCATACATGACTCTTGTCAAGACTGAAAGTAAAAAGACTACTTGGGAGAGGGTCACAAGTAATTGATACTGCCTGGTGTCCTTTTTTTTTTTTTTCCCTCACATTACTGCTATTTACAAATAATTTAAATTCTTAGAGTTAGCGTGCGTATTAATTTTTAAGTGCCAGAAGTGCCCAAGAAAACCTAAAAAAACCACAGAATTTCCAGCAGCTGAAGATATTTCTTTTTTTTTGAAATAGTTAACAGAAGGGAAAACATTAGTCTGTTATTTTAGTACTATAGAAAATAAGAGACACCTCTGTTGGAATTTGCTTCTGTTGTCCAAAGTTCTTCTAGTCTGTTAAGATGGGGAAAAAATGGATCTGGAAAGTGGTGTCTTCACTAATATTGTTCTGCTGTTGTTCCTTAATGCTTCTTATGAAATGCTTATAGTAAAAGTAATTATTATTTTTCAAGTGCCTGAGGAACCGAGGAAAGTGGTCCCAGAGGAGGTGCCAGTCAAAGTACCAAAGAAACCAGAACCTCCACCACCTAAAGGTAACAGCTTTATTATGAATAAGAGAATAACCATTTGTTCTCTAGAGTATTGTTTTAAGGTACTGGGTTTTTTGTTTTTGTTTTTTTGTTTTGTTTTTGCTATAAAAGATTTATAAATTATATTTGTTGTGTAAATTGTTGTTTGCATGTGTGAGAGGGGAGAGAGAGAGAGAGA
>VZSV01000050.1:790612-917011 GCA_013398735.1 Nothocercus julius | reverse complement strand
GTGGTTGAGCAGGAAGAAGCAGAAGAGGAGGTTCCAGTGGCTGTTCCCCAGAAGCCAGTGACTGTGCCCAAGAAGCCTGTGGCTGTGCCCAAGAAGCCTGGGGCTGTTCCCCAGAAGCCTTTGGCTGTGCCCAAGAAACCAGAACCAGTGCCTGTCATTAAAAAACGTGAAGTTCCTCCGGTTAAAGGTACTTGACATCAGTGACAAAGATCTCCTATGTATTACCTGATGGCTTTTTCCCTAGTTTTTCTTTTATAACCCAGAGTTCCATTATCTGAGTGGGTATTCTATTACTAAAATTTTAGTCTTAATCTTTCAAATATCTTCCTCTTTTGAGTCATTGCACTTTTCAATATTGTGCATATATGTATATTCAGAAAAGTAACAAATTACTAATATCTTTAAAGCACCTGAAATACCTGAGAAGACTGTTCCAGAAGAAAAAGTGCCTCTTGTAACACCTAAAAAGCCAGAATTCAAAGAAGCAGAGCTTCCTCCAGCCAAAGGTACATATTGCCAAGAGGAACTCTATGAGAAGAAAGCTTTGTTTTCAACTCTTGAATTTTTTTCTTATTCTTATTCTCCCTTGAATTTTAATATTTGAGTTTATAAAATGTAGCACTTTTATTTAGGTTACCTTCGGTAAACACTGTCTGGAGCACAAGCATTTTTTCATGTTTATTGATAATTATTCATGTTTATTGATAATTATGTTACTCACTGATATTCTGTGTGCTAGTTGTCTTTGTCTTTTTTTTTGTTTCATACATGTTTTTATATACATGCAAATAAAAGGACCTGATATTTTTAAAGTGCCTGAGGTGCCCAAGAAAGCTGTCCCAGAGGAGAAAATACCTGTTGCTGCACCTGCAATACCTGAACAAGAACCAGTTGAAGGTATCATCATGAATATCATTGTTAAGAAGATCCTTTCCTATTCTTGCAAACATAATATTGGATGCTGTCCTTTCTTTCTTCATTGAAACATTTGTATATTTTTCACTTCCTATTTTTAGTCAATACTAATATGCATTTCTTTAATATTTTCATCTATGAAAGCAAAATATTGGTTCCAAAATTAAATATTTTCCACTGAAGAATGCTTCTACACAGGTTATTCTTAAGAAAGAGCATTCTTTATTACTCTCTTTTTAAGATTACGATCAATTCCCACTAAGTATGAGTCTTTTCAAACCTATTACTAGTATTGACATCATGAACTTAAATGGACTGACAGAATTCCTGTTTTTATGCTTTCCAATTACAATGACTCATCCACAAATTCAATGTTACTTAACTTTTATTCTACACATAAAAATCACACTGTCCTTCACACAACCTTGAATCATTCATGCATACAGAGAAGTTTTCAAAAGCGTGCATAATCTGCAGAGATTATGTGCGAACAGATACTGAGTGATTACTTTGCTTAAACCATATTTGTGAATATTAGAGTAGCTCACTTTTTAGTGATATACAGATATGTTCATGTGTAATGATCTCAACATGGGAAACTTACACTAGTTGTCAATATTCTTTAAAGAATATGAAATCGTAAAGGAGATTGACCTTGAAGAAGTAGAAGAAATTCCAGTTGCAGAAGCAGAGGAAGCTTTACCTGTTAAAGGTATACAAACTTTAGAAGCTGCCAGGCACCTTCCTTTCATTACTGTGCATATTTTTCTTGCTCTGTCATTCTCCACATATGTACCTATGTCTTGTAGGTCTCAGTGTATTTCCTCTTCTGTCATTTATGTGGTGTAAATGTGTTCTTTTTTTGTGTGTGTGTGTCAGTGTGGATGTGCTAGCAACAAAGCAATGATTTAAGGACCTTTCATACTCCCATTTAATCAATGGAATTTTTTCATTCACTTCTTTAGAAATAGAATAAGAGCCATCTTTATGTCTGTACTCTTCATCTATCTTCTGTGGTAGTAAATTTATACTAAATCCACCTAATATTATTTAAAGAGCCAGAACCTGCAAAGAAGATTCCTGAAAAGCGAAAACCACCAGCACCTACTCCACCAACAGAAGATATTAAAATGGCAAAAGAACTGCTTAAAGGTATAAGCATCTGAAGCCAAAATTAACAGTGGGAATTCAAACATGTAATGCTTTCATATAATCCTCTTGATTTATATGATGAGTCCTGAAAAGTGTGCTTTAAAATATTCACTTTTTTTTTTTTTTTCTAATTTACTATCACTCTAATGGTGAGCCTTACTAATGGTCAATCCTTTATGAATTTTCAGCAGTGTCAGGTTTTATGGGTTCTTTTCAAAAATGATGGAAAATATCAATCTATTTTTAAAATATCTTAACAAAGTTAACACATTCTTATATCTGTAACACATTCTTATATCTTTAATCCATACTTACAAACGCAAAGAATCCTCAGCAAAAATTTGCTGGTGCTACTACATGAACATGAGTTTCAGATCAGCTGTGCTTCTTCCATATCATCTGACTTCTTCTAAACAGTTACTTATCAAAATCTTTATATCTATTGTCTTTGCATTATGTCAACAATATTAATCAGTTGTTTGGTATTTTTTTTGAGCAATTTTCCTCTTCAAATCTAAGGATGTGTGTAGTAAAATTAAAATTATTTTCTTTAAGCTCCTGAATCAAGAAAGAAAGTTGTGACTGCAAAACCCGTTGAGCCTCCAAAACTGGAACCTCCACCTGCTAAAGGTACCTACCTGATAGAAGCATCTTACCTCATTCAAGCTTCTCATGAGCCCAGAATTCTATTTCTCCGCTTCTTTAATTTGCTTCCAAATATGAAATGATGATCAGTTGGCTCTAGTTAGGCAGAAATAGAAAATAAATAAATATACTGGTTAAATGCTTTTTTAAAAAGTAGTCCATAGATAAAACATTGTTCAAATATATTTAATTTGCTATTTGTCTAAAATGTAACTTAATTTTCTGAGAAAAAAGCTTTCCATAGCTGGAGATGAATAATGAATTGACCAAGCCTTTCTAATTTACACTGCAGACCACCACCTTATATGTAGTCCCCTGTGTTTTCCATGTACAGTCAAGCTTAAGCAAGCTAAGGTTCACACAGTGAACATTTCTTCTTAATACAGTTCAGAGTTCAGAAATTAAACTGGCTTGATCCTGACAAATATCACAGGTTGGCAGTTCAGATAAATACATAGGGTAACATAAGCCTATAATGAAAAAGAGATATGATAACTACCTTTGAATACTTAATTTTTATAGTCTTGTCATACTTGTCTTTGTATGAGAATTTCCTCTTATGCATAGACCTATAAATCACCTGGGTACAAATACATACGAAAAAAAAAAGAAAAAAAAAGAAAGAAAAAAAAGGATTAAAAGTATCAGCTTCAGTCTCAGCAGTTTATGTATGTTTGAATGTTCGGCTGAACTAGCTTTGAGTGTCTGGAGTGGCTAATTGCTGGGTACCTCTTATTATTGCTATGAACCCATAATAAAATCTGAAATAATATTCTTTTAAGTGCCTGGGCTTGTAAAGAAACCTCGCAGAGTAATTCCTGAAGTCACCCCTCCTCCAAAAGAAGAAGTTGTTTTGAAAAGAGGTATAGTAACTTTGCCTAATTCTAGCAGTCTTGATTTTACAGTTGTTCAGTACATTTCTCCAGCTAGTATTGTTTTGTGTGTGTCGTGTAGAAAATTGCATGAATGGAGTACTACCTGATGTCCATTGCCTGGGGAAGGAGTTTATAGCCTCATGACGAGGCAGGGACATTCAGAAAATTCATCCAATCCAAAGGATCCATGGTGAAATCAGAGCATAATGCTGAGTCTAGTTCCCTGTAACACTTTTCTTTCATTTTGTTATTCTTTGGACAGTTGATAATTGTTGGCAATTGTTGTTGGCAATTTTCTGGACTCTTAAATATATTTTCCAGTGACATTTCCCTGTGTAAACATTGTCAAAAATCACATATGTTGCAACTGTATTCTCTTTTGTGGATTCTTAGAAGTAGTTTGCAAATGCTAGGGATCCAGAAGTACTAATGAGCATCGATCATTCTTGGTGAACATTGACCATTCTTTCCTGCAAAGCCCGAAGCTTTCTAAATCATTTCATGCTCAGTTAGTGCTTTGAAAAAAAAAAAAGCACTAATTCCCATTAGAAGATTATTCATGTCCATATACGTTGCAGCTGGCCTTCAAATATCTGACAATATCAAACATAGATACTCAGTTCTTTAGATGACAGTCTCATTAGATCTCTAAGACAGCTATATATCAGGACAAAAATAGGTGAAATAAAACCAGGCATGATATAACTTTGAATGCTCCAAACATTATTACATTAGAAGATTCAGTTCTGTTTCCTCACTGAAGTCATTAGGAGTTTAATCCAGAATTGTGCATTTTATCCCTGAAAGTGATCAGTAACAGCAATATTAAGGCATAATTATCTATGTTAATTTAGCATTTAAAGATAATGCGTATACTTGCTATCCCACTAGAAGACATGGGAATGACATAAGTTAATTCAAATGTTATATACAGCCAGTTTTCTGCTAAATAAAACTTTAGAATGAATCTAATATTCATTCAGTATAAATGTACAGATAACATACATTAAGTATCCTGTCTACAGTGGACAGAAGCAATGTTATTTAACCTGCTGCAATTTTAATATCGCATTGGTAATTTGCAGATAGGATAAAAATAACTTGTCATAAAGTGTCCTTATTAAACAATGTTCTGCTTGATGAAGAGTTAGATGTAACTTAAAGTGCTTTTATAAAAAAAACCCTCATTATTATTGTTATTACTTCTGCTATTCCCTAGAAATATGTACCTATCATATCTTTCACTGCAACAAGAAATTTTCTTGTAGTGTAGGTAGTTGAAAATACCTTTCTACTTAGAGGAACTTCTCCTAACTAAAGCTTCTTTTTCCTTTAGATAACTTTGAAATCAAAAATGCTTTCACAATAATATCTTCAGTAGTTATACAAAATCTTCCATTCCTACTGAAAAATATGTTTTATATTCCATTTCTTCTTTATTATGATTATATGGCTAATATTCTGTCTTGTTCACCGTCTTACATTTTGTTTATTAGTGCTTTAAAAACTGAAAATCCTTTTCTTTTAAAGTTCTTAAAAAGACACCAGAAGAGGAAGAACGTAAACCCGAGAAAGAACCTAAACCAGAAGTTAAACCAGTACCTACACCCACAGAAAAAATTAAGAAACCTGAAGGTACTAGATTACATTCATATCTGTCTGATAAGGAAGATCTCAAAAAAAAAAAAAAAAAATTCCCCTTTTAAGCAACATTCTCTGAAATTCAAGAATGGAGGCCAGATTTAGCTTTCATTAGTCTAATTATATGAAATAAAGCTATGCTGAAGGTAAAATCAAATTAGACACACACATTTGGATAGGAATTCTGCATTTTGTGATTCTGTTTCTCAATCTTAACTCTGTATAGAGAACTTTAGAAATATTTTATAGTACATATAAAAATCTAACTACAAAGATACAATTAATTAATCTAAATATTTGTTTAGTTAAAATCCTGCACATATATGTGCTTTTGTCCATTTAATGTTTCTAATTTATTCAAATCTCACTCTTAAAAATGCATATTCCTAAACCTTAAAAACATCATATAGAAAATGGAAACTTTTAGAAATATTTTGGGACTATGATATTTGGGGATTCAAGGCATTTAAATATATCTTAAAAAGTGAAAATAATCTCTTAAAGTCCCAGAAATTCCTAAGAAGAAAACTGAGATACCTGTCATAAAAAAAGAGGAGAAACACGTGCCTGAACCACCAAAAGGTACAGATGTGTGGGGGCTCTTTTCCTTACTGCTTCAACTAAACAATGTTTTAGAATGTCATGTTATACTAAAATGCATTACTGTCATCCAGCCTATCCATAACTCTTCTGTCATGATTAACAACTTTGCATTCTTCTGGGTTTCTTTTTCATCTTCATTTCTTCAATGCTTGAAAAATACATCTTTTTTTTTTTTTTTTTTTCCATTGTGTCTTGATTTAAGAGGGTCTGCCTCAAACTAATCTCTTGCTTTTTGGCTAAATAAAGTGTAAAACAACAGTCTGTCTTCCATTAACTGTCTGCATATTGTTGCTGCTAACTTATAGTTCAATGAGACTGTACAGCATGGAAATTTACCTATTTGTTATTGCTATGTTTGAAATGCCAGAACCAAAGCCAGCAACTATCCCAGTTCCTGCGCCTGAACCTAAACCTGCAGTAGGTAAGACTTCTTTAGTCATGAATAACAGTGCATTCTTTGTCATGCATCTTGTATTCCCCATTCAGAGATTTCTGTTAGAACGTACATTATACAAATATCTCAATTTCAGTATTATGAGGAGTGGAAGTTTCACACACTTTACAGAACGTTTTAGAGAAAATTGTACTTAAAAGAATTTATAAAAGCAAATACATGAGTACTGTTGTTCTTTCTACAGCTCTAAAATCTCCAAAACCTGCAGCAGAACCAGCACCTGCTGTTACCGCTCCAGTGACAACCCCTGTCGTTGGAAAGAAAGCAGGTATTATCTTACTTCTATTCGCAGGACTTTCCTCTCAGAGATGCCTAGTTACATTCAGGGTAAAAGGATAATTATAGGCTGTACGTTCATATAGCTCAAGAATTCCAAGAAGATTTAAGGTCCTCTTTGAAGATGCCATTGTGCTAGATACTGTCCCCTAATCTGAAAGAAGTGATGTTTCTGTGGTTTACCATTCAGATTAATCTGTTTTCTTGTTTCTTGATGGTCAAATAAGTGCCTTTGTTTACTGTCCTACTAAAAAATATCTGCGTTTTGTTGAGTCCTTGGTGCTCTTTATGTGTTCTTTATGTCCTGATGTATGTCTTGTGAACTTCATGTTGTATTTTCTGTATAACAAAAAATGTGTTCTGTACACACATTTCTAAAAAAAAATGCTGTATTGTTTGTTTTTTCTGCTTTTCTGCTTTGTAATTTTTTTTTTTTTTTGAAGTGATGATGAAAAGAGTCAGTAATACTGAAGAAACAGTAGAATACTGCCTCTTTTATTTGATATACTTATCCTGGCAAGATCTGTTGTGAAAAATGAACCATGAAGAATCTCTTCTTGCTAAAGCACTCAGAGTTTCAGATTAAACAGTAGAGTTCATGTACATGCTGCTCATCTGTTATTCAGAGGGCCTCATCTCTGTGCAATTCAGACCTTTGGCATTTAAGAAGCCCACTAATGAATGCCTGCTGGCATTTTGTAATGAAGCGAGACCTGCAGTGACACCACAAGTCCATTTTATGGTAGCCACGGGCATTACAGAGGCATCACTTTCTGCATTTGAATTGGTAAACTACTGGTACACTGCTCTGTAGCCTAACAGCAATTTACTTAGGTCCTCTGTGCTGTTTGTGTGTGTCACTCTAATCTTTCTCTCTCTCTCTTTTTTTTTTTTTTTTTTTTTTTTTTGTGATTGCATTGTGAATTTGTGTTGTATGAAGGAGGAAGTGTTCTATGTTCATTTTATTTCAGGTATAGATGGGAATATTGTCTTAAAATATGTTGTTCTTCATGGTTATTCTTACGGATTTTAACTCTCTAAATTACATCTGAAACCTTTATAGCTGCAGAAAAGCCTGATGCACCAACCATACTAAAGCTTAAAGGTAAAATGCCCCCCGTGGAAGAAGAGGAGATTGAGACAATTGTGTTAAAGAAGATTTCAGTTGAGAAACGTTTGCATGTTAAAGAAATTGCAAGTCCTGAGGAGACAGTTTTGGACATTCAGGCAGGAGAGCCACTTGAACTAAAAATCTCACCAAAAAGAGTTTATGGAACACTGAGGCCAGAGGGACATGAGCAGGAGAAAGAGGATCTTAAATATTTTGTGATGGCTCCTGAAGGAGAGGAGCTGGAAATGACACATGTAGATTCAAGAGAGAGTCCTACCCTTACATATGAGAAAAAAGAAGCTGCCATAGAGCACATCACTTATGTTAAGGATAAACCACCAGCATCTGATGAGGAATTGGAATTGATTTATGTAGCATCTGAACATAAGGAAAGAGATTCCGGAGAAGAAAACTGGGGTAAAACTAAGTTAGTCCTTCATAAGGAAGATGTTCCTGAGAGATTGCTGGGCAAGTCTAGAGTTCCTCACAAAAAAAACACTCCTGTGCATGAAAAAGAAGTGGTAGTTGAATCAAATTCTGTACCTAAATATATTTCCACAGAGCCTCATGACCAAAAAAGTGTTCTAAGAAAAGAGAGAAAATCAAAAATCAGATTGCAACCTGAAGAATTTCCCCTTAAGGGTGACACTTCATTTGTAAAGGATATCACAGAGGCAGGAGTAGCTGAAACACCTCTACTTAAAAATGAAGAGGAAAGAGGAGGCTTTACTTTAGAGAGATCTGAAAAAGTTCTTGGAGAATCTGTAAAGGAGTATGACATAGAAAAGAAAGCCCGTCAGACAGAGAAATCTCGTGCCACAGTAGCTGGTATTCCTATAGATAAGATTCTTACAAATAAAGTAAAGAAAATGGAAGCTACCCAAAACAATGAGAAAAATGAGCATCTGGGCCTTACTTTAGAAAAACTAGATTCCTTTGAATTACCTGAGGAGACTGAACCAATCATGAAAAAAGATGCCAACTTGGAACACCTCCCTGATGGTACAGAACTTTTCCAGGGAAAAGCTTGCCAAATCATAAAGCAATCGATTAAGCCGCAACTAGTGGAAATGAAAGCAGGAGAAAAATACTCTGCAGTGGAAGGAGAACCCACTGAAGCTCATTATGAAGAGCATTCAGGACCATTGTTAGTTGAGTTTAATGATAAAAAAACAGGAAAAAGCATGACATCAGAAACGAAAGACAAAACTACTTTCAGCACCCACTTAAAATATGAAAAATTTAGACAATCAACCCCCCATGAAAAGATCCCTGTGGAGAAAGAATTTGATACTGTGACTACAAGAGAAGGAACAGAAAGTGAACTTTCCTTAGGAAAATATGAGAAGGGAGCCAGTGAGGAAATTGCTGACAGATTTGATTCAGTAAAGAAAGTTCTAATTCAGCCATCAAGGATTCATGATAAAAAGCAACCTCAGAAAGTTCAATTGGCTCTCCAAGCCACTCAGGATGAAAGGGAAGAACCTCCAATTCTCAAAAAAGTCAGCAAAGTTAAAACTGAAGAAAATAAATCTCCTTTATCTGTGGAAGAAGTGAAGATTTCTGGAGGAGAACTTCCAGTGACAGAAGGCACAGCAGATGAAAAATCAGTAATTAAATATGGCGTTGGAAAAATCAGTCCTGTTATCAACAGAAAAGAGAAAGAAAAGCTTTCAGACAAAACACCATCAAGCAAAGAAAGTACTGCACATGGAGAAATTCCTTGCACCTCAAGCATAGGCAAGACCATCACTGCCAAGAAAGTAGAAGACCCATTTATAGGAGAGAAAGAATACCAGAAATCAGAACCTGCTCATGTGATTGAGCAGGCCAGAAGCCTTTCAGGTGAGAACTTGGATTTGGATGAACCTGGAGAGCCACAAGAAGTTGTGGATGTTCCTGCAAAGTCTCATGCAAAGCGAGGTGAGGAAGACCCACTGCCAAATTCTTCCACAAAGCACTCATACCATTCCTTCAGAAAATACCATATGCAGAGAAAATACCATTTGTCATCTTTATGTGTCTTTCTTCTTTAATGCCATGCACATTTTCATTTATTCTATCAGCAGTCTGAAATGGCATTCAGCCACTCTTGACACGTGTTTGTCTTACCTGTATGTGTGTATACCCCTGTAATTTATGTTCATTCATTGTCTTAGTCTTACGCTTTCATAAGACTGCCTAAATCATGTTATGTGCCATGATCTTCTCAGAACGACTCACATTCCTTCTAGTATTTGTTTTTCCATCCACTGCAATAAAATGTCCTGCATTTCATTCATATCATTCTCCCATTTAAAGTATCTTTTATATCACTTTTCACAAACTGATGATGAGAAGCGGATCACATAGGAAATATTTTCAAAAGTGTGAGATGATCCGTTACAACCTATGCAACTAATGAACGGAACATCCCTCACTTGTGAGAATATCTTACTATCCTGAAACATATATTTAATTTATACAACTTATATTTTTGGCTTCATTACTCATTTTTCTAGAATAACATATAATTTATATGTACTTAAGCTGTTCTGGTTGACAAGTGGGTAGACCAGATATTTTTGTGGTTATCCAAGATAATTGAATCAATATTATGTGAAAACTGTTTTTTTTGTTTGTTTGTTTCTTTCTTTCTTTTTTTTTCTTAAATGTTTGCATTTGAGCAAGTGGTAGAGAAGCATGAGATTCTTTCTTAGCGTTCTTTGGCATCACTTAACCTTATGCTTTTAGATGTCAGTATCACTATGGATGAGTTCTGAAACACTCACGGGGGGTTCTTCTATTTCTTACCTATAAGAAATCCCTGCTTTACAGGTTGTGGGTTTTTTTAGTTTGTTTTTGGCTTGCTCAGACTCTTTGGTTTTAATTTTACATTTGTTTATTTGCATTTTTTTTCTTTAGTTTTGTTAGTTAGGAGTCCTGCTGAGAGTTAAATGACAGGGAATTGCAAAATTTTACAAAATAATGGGCAGGACAAGAAACTGAGGGAGTTTCCTAAACTGGATTTCAGGCTGCAATACAGATCATGTGGCTTCAAGATATTCGACATACCATTAAAATATAAACAATATAAGTTGTATAAACATATATATGTTTATATTTTCCTGCACTCTATGTGTGTATATATCCAAAGGAAGAGAGAACTTATTTGTAAAAGAAATTTTGTCTTAATTTTAGTTAATTTATTTTTTATTTAATTGCTAACTGTTTATTTAACTCCTAATATTATCATCATTCTACTTCAGAGGCCAAGCCACCAAAAGAAGAAACTCCAAAGGGTGTCAGCCCCATCAAAGGTAATATATAATTAAATATCTATGCTTACTGTGGATTTGCATTCCTTAATTCTAATTATAAAAAATACTTTAAGCAAAAATTATTATCTGCATTGGTCTAAATTAGACTCTATCCATGAAGGAATTTTATAACATTCTGGGTGATCTTAAGCAATATTTGCTAAGGGCACTCTTTTAATGAGACTATTTTCAAAATTGCAGCTGATTCAGCTACTGATGGGGAATGAGTTAACCATGCTCACGTTTGTATTCTTATCTCAGTAGGTGGACATTATGAGAGTATTAGACAGGGCTGAACTCAGATGGGATACAGAAGTAATTAGAGGTTGTGTAGCCCTCCTGCACAGCTACATCAGCTGAGCAGGACCATACATACCCTTTCGGGAAACAAATTGTTGGTGAGATCAAAAAAGGGTCAGAGTAGGAGGGCTACCCCAACTTATCCCCCTCGGAAGTCTATATGGATAAAATTAAACAAATTAGGTTAAACACAATTTTGCTCAAAACGTCTGTCTTTTCAAATGGAAGACATGAATGAATGATTGTTCTCTCATATTTTGGTCCCCATAGAGGTTTTGGATTTGCAGTCAAGAGTAAATCCATGAAGGAGAACATAGTAAGTCATATAGAGCCAGTCTTTTCATTTGAGCTAGCATTCTTATTTGTAGCACAAAATGTAACCTTCCTGTCTCAGCCAGCTCCACTGAAGTTCCATTAAAAGCATAGACATTGTCAATTCTGTGAAATGCATCAATGAAGAAGGTGGCCCTCCCAGTTCAGTTATGCACAATGCCTACAAGCAGAAGCAATATATCAGGATTTGTATATTAATTTCTGAATCTGAATTACAGCCAAGAAGACACCTTCACCAGCAGATGCAGAAAGAAGGAAACTCAGACCAGGCAGTGGAGGTGAAAAGCCTCCTGAAGAGCCTCCATTCACTTACCAACTTAAAGCTGTGCCACTGAAGTTTGTTAAGGAGATGAAGGACATAGTACTGAAAGAAGCAGAATCTGTTGGATCTTCTGCAATCTTTGAAGTCCTTATTTCACCATCTACTGCAATTACCAGCTGGATGAAAGATGGAAGTAACATCCGAGAGAGCCCAAAGCACAGGTTTATTGCTGATGGCAAAGATAGGAAGTTGCATATTATTGATGTCCAGCTGTCAGATGCTGGTGAATATACATGTGTATTACGACTGGGGAACAAAGAGAAGACCTCTACAGCCAAGCTCATTGTTGAAGGTAATCCCTGTTCCAGCCTTATAAATTTAGCTATTTTAAAGTTAGCAATTATTGGTATTCTGTGATTTTACAGTGATTGGTAGATGCATCCATTCATTTCCATCAATTATTAGGCATTTTCATTTAGTATGTAAAGCTTTTTTTGCCTCACACTTCCTGTATGTAAAAGAGAGAAAATCAAAATATGGTTTGTTCTCCACAGAACTCCCAGTGCGTTTTGTGAAAACACTTGAAGAAGAAGTTACTGTGATTAAAGGCCAGCCACTGTACTTGACTTGTGAGCTTAACAAAGAAAGAAGTGTGGTCTGGAGAAAGGATGGGAAGATTATCAAAGACAAGCCTGGGAAATTTGCTCTGGGCATTATTGGTTTGTCACATTCCCTCACCATCACTGATTCAGATGATGCTGATGCTGGCACCTACACTGTGACTGTGGAAAACTCTGAGCTGTCATGTTCATCTTGTGTTAAGGTAGTAGGTAAGCAATAAAAATCATGTTCTCCTTTCTCCATGGAGTATTTATGCCATTTTAAAATTGGGAAAGCTTTTTCCTGCTGTATTACAATATAAACTGGTAGATAAGATTTTAATAGGTTTTGTCTATTTTTTCTATTCATGAAAAGTTATTTTTAGTAAATATCTATTTTCTTTATTTTTGTGTAACTTTTGATCATGCAGAAGTGATAAGAGACTGGCTTGTAAAACCTATAAGAGACCAGCATGTGAAACCAAAGGGAACAGCTACTTTTACCTGTGACATTGTCAAGGATACACCAAACATTAAATGGTTTAAAGGAGATGAGGAAATTCCTGCTGAACCAACTGACAAGACAGAAATCTTGAAAGAAGGAAATAAAATTTTCCTGAAAATTAAGAATGCTGGCCCTGCTGATATTGGAGAATATTCTGTGGAAGTTGAAGGTCGCAGATACCCAGCTAAGCTGACCCTTGGTGGTAAGGAAGCATTTGTTTGCATTGCACTTAATCATCTCATATGCCAATGTTCTAAAACTTCTTAACAAACAAACAAACAAAAAAAAAAAAAAACAAACTGTAACTTGAATTGATATTAGGATTATATAAAAACTTGACCTAATTCCATAATATGTGCTTTCTAGAACGTGAAGTTGCTCTGCTTAAACCATTAGAAGATGTGACAGTTTATGAGAAAGAAACCGCAAACTTTGATGCAGAAATATCTGAAGATGATATTCCTGGAGAATGGAAGCTAAAAGGAGAAGTCCTGAGACCCTCACCTGTAAGCAGCCTTGAATTTAGCAGCACAGTTTATTTAAAATTAGAACACTGTGAAGAGGTTTCTTTGAGTCTTTGTGGTAAATGCACTGAAAGATCCTTGCAGGTCTGTAGTTGTGACTCAGAGAATTACCATAATAAGTATTACAGTGATTAAAAAATGTGGTTCTCTTAATAGGATTTATATGACATAAAAGTTAACTTTTGAAGTGTTTAATTATCTCGCAAACTTACAGCGTATTACTCAGAGCACAATTAAAATATCCTATATACATTGCTAAAAATGATACTGGGATTAAAAAAGGTATGTTAAGGGTGAAGAAATTTACCATATTTATATTATTTTTGAATAAAAAAAGTGGGTTTTTTTATTGAGAAATAATTCTAGTATTTCTGTCTTTCTGTCCACTGTGCATAAAATAATGTCTGTAGAATTCCTTTAACAAAATAGTCTAGTAGTAGGCAATGTGCACTCTACTTACCAAAGTCTGCCGTTTCCCCAGACATGTGAAATCAAGGCAGAAGGAGGAAAACGCTTCCTAACCTTACATAAAGTCAAGTTAGACCAAGCTGGTGAAGTCCTTTACCAGGCACTTAATGCAGTTACAACAGCTATCCTGACAGTGAAAGGTATGATACTACTAAGCAGAGTACAATACACTGCTGGCCAGAGTTCTCACAGCACGCTTTACAAACGATGTATTCTGGTTTGCTTCTAGAAATTGAGCTTGACTTTGCTATACCTCTGAAAGATGTCACTGTTCCTGAGAAGCGCCAAGCAAGGTTTGAATGTGTCCTTACCAGAGAAGCCAATGTTATATGGTCTAAGGGCACTGATATACTCAAGATTGGAGAAAAATTTGACATCATTGCGGATGGAAAGAAACATATCCTTGTAATCAATGATTCTCAGTTTGATGATGAAGGAGAATACACTGCTGAAGTTGATGGCAAGAAAAGCACAGCAAGACTGTTTGTGGAAGGCAAGTACCTTATAAAAGAAGAACGTATCTTTTAGAGCCACATTGATCTCTTTCTGATGGTACTTACATACCAATTCTTTTTACGCTGTAGGTGTGAGGCTGAAATTTATCTCACCACTCCAGGATCAAACAGTGAAAGAAGGGGAAACAGCTCACTTTCAGTTTGAGCTTTCTCATGAAGATATGGTAGTTAAATGGTATAAAAATGATAAGAGACTCCACACAAGCAGAACAGTTCTTATCACTTCAGAAGGCAAAGTTCATAAACTAGAAATGAGAGAAGTGACTCTTGATGATATCTCTGAGATAAAGGCAGTAGTCAAGGACATGAATACTCAAGCAAACCTCAAAGTCTTAGGTAATTATGAATACAACATATAAAATATGCCATATAATTTGTATAAACAATTTTTAAAAGTATAAAGTGACCAAATATAGATGTTTTAGTAAATTTATATTACTAATTTACTGTTTCATATCCAATATGCCTTTTTGTAGAAGCTGATCCATATTTCACTGTGAAACTGCAAGACTACAGTGCTCTGGAGAAAGATGATGTTATTCTGGAGTGTGAACTTAGCAAAGATGTGCCAGTAAAATGGTACAAAGATGGTGAAGAACTAGTCGCTTCCAACAGAATTTCCATAAAAACAGATGGCTTGCGCCGTATCTTAAAGGTCAAGAAGGCTGCAGATACTGATAAGGGTGTTTATCATTGTGACTGTGGAACCGACAAGACCAGTGCTAACATCAACGTTGAGCGTAAGTGGTCCTGCCTTGGCTAAGGAAAATAACTGAAAAAGGATATGTGATATGTGACAGTGCTATGTTTCTAGGATATAGAATGAGTCTGCAAATCTGATATGTACTTATCAGTAAATCTGGTATGTTTTTCATTTTTTGACTTTTTTTTTAGCTCGCTTAATTAAGGTGGAGCGCCCATTGTATGGAGTGGAAGTGTTTGTTGGTGAAACAGCACGTTTTGAAGTTGAAATTTCTGAACCTGATGTCCGTCCCATATGGAAGCTAAAGGGAGAAACCTTAACGCCTTCACCTGTAAGGCTTCTTCATTGTTTTTAAATCCTAATTTGTACTAGAAGAGCATATTTGATAATAATATTTACTGCATAGTTTATTAAAATAGTCATATTTGGGGGATTTCTTTGTCACCAGGAGTGTGAAATCATTGAAGATGGGAAGAAACATATTCTTGTCCTTCATAACTGCAAACTGGATATGACAGGAGAAGTGTCTTTCCAAGCTGCAAATGCTAAAAGTGCAGCTAATCTGAAAGTGAAAGGTACTATTTGCATTTTGCCAATATTTCTGTGTATATCAGAGAGCATTAGAACAATGCTCTCTGAATAATTAGTAGCTAAATTAGAACAATTAGTAGCTAAAAGGCCTACATAAACCCATCACTGAACTTGAGTGCTCTCCTTTGATTTCAGAATTACCTCTCATCTTTATCACTCCACTAAGTGATGTGAAGGTTTTTGAAAAAGACGAGGCCAAGTTTGAATGTGAGGTGTCCAGAGAACCAAAGACTTTCCGCTGGCTGAAAGGAACACAAGAGATCACTCCTGATGAGAGATTTGAAATTATTTCAGATGGGACAAAGCATGCTCTGATTATTAAATCTGTTGCATTTGAGGATGAAGCTAAATATATGTTTGAAGCTGAAGATAAGAGAACAAGTGCCAAGCTGATCATTGAAGGTTTGTTTTACTTTGCTTTTCTATGGAAGATTTACACCATAGTTGTCTTTGAATAATTTTTATTAGTAACTTTATTTTTAATTAATGTCTTGCTGATATAGGTATTCGCCTGAAATTCATTACTCCTCTTAAGGATGTAACAAAAAAGGAACGTGAAACTGCAGTTTTTAATGTGGAACTCTCACATGAAAATATCCCTGTAATTTGGTTCAAGAATGACAAGCGATTACACACGAGCAAGGTGGTTTCAATGACAGATGATGGCAAATTCCATACGCTCACAATTAAAGATCTCACTATAGATGATACTTCTCAGATTAGAGTGGAAGCTATGGGCAAATCCTCAGAAGCTAAACTCACTGTTCTTGGTAAGTATACCCAAATGAAGTCACATAATTATATATATATTATCAGAAGAATCTTACTTATGAGAAAGTAACAGGTCTTTAAGGGAAGGGAGGGGAGCAGGAAGGGTTGGCCTCTATTTATGCTTTAGAAGGGTAATAAAAATCATTTTAAAATTTCACAAAAATTGCAGAATTAAATAGATAGATGCTTACATAATAGATGCTTACATAGTGCTCTGTAGCTATAGATCACCAGACCAATATTTTCAATACCATTTGTAACAAACCAAATCGCTGCTTTGGCTGCTATTTTTATAGCTATGCTTGCAGATTTACTGTTTTCCCTTTTTGCGTCAAAGCACTGTATCATTTATAGAGACTACTGTTAGTGCCTCTTGCAAGGTGTATAAATGAGAAAAATATAGTAAGAACTAACTGTACTTTTCAAAAGACCAAAACTTCAGCTGTTTATCTTAATGGTACTTGCAGAGGGAGATCCTTACTTCACTGGGAAGCTTCAGGATTACACTGCTGTAGAGAAAGATGAGGTGATTTTACAATGTGAAATCAGCAAAGCAGATGCCCCAGTGAAGTGGATGAAGGATGGCAAACCAATTACTCCATCAAAGAATGTTGTTATTAAGGCTGATGGTAAAAAGAGAATCCTTATCCTCAAGAAAGCTTTGAAGAAAGACATTGGTCAGTACACCTGTGATTGTGGTACTGATCAAACCTCTGCTAAACTCAATATTGAAGGTACAGTTATTTTACTGAGTAGTTCTGTTGTACAGCTCTTAGGGGTCTTTTAGAGATTGAGGAAACCAATCACTTTTGCTTTCTCCAGACCGGGATATTGAGATTGTACGTCCACTGTACAGTGTGGAAGTAATTGAGACAGAGACTGCCCGCTTTGATGTCGAAATCTCAGAGGAAGGTGTCCATGGCAACTGGAAGCTGAAAGGAGAACCCCTGAATGAATCACCTGTAAGCAAGTATTTCTGGATGTGTTTGTTCATGGAATCTTCTTAAATATAACGGCATTTAAAAACGTGATTTTAAAAATACAAAAATTTGGGGTTCCTGCCTTGTAATTTGGATAATATTTGCTTCGAATAGAGGTGGATCACATTGTTAAGCTCTTCTTCATTACTATGTGAACTAAAATTTGTTTAAAATGTTGTAAGACTTAACTGAGTTGTTATACTTCCATGTCGGTGAGATCTGGAAATTTA
This sequence comes from Nothocercus julius, assembly GCA_013398735.1. Taxonomy (NCBI): domain Eukaryota; kingdom Metazoa; phylum Chordata; class Aves; order Tinamiformes; family Tinamidae; genus Nothocercus; species Nothocercus julius. Next base: position 899,259 of record VZSV01000050.1, on the reverse strand, counting down.
AGAAACAATGTAATAGTTTCTTGATACTTTGATGTAACAATACAGATGCAAATAGTAAGCAAAGATAACAAATTCCATGAAAATCAGTGTCTGAATAAGAAAGACCCTTTCCAGGGAAAGCCCGCAGCATAAGCTCAGCAGTTTCCAGTTCTCTTAGGCTTTCTGACTAGTCTCTTAAAGGGCGTGTTGGCTAGTTAATCAGTACTTGCATGCCTCAAACAGGAATGTGAAGTCTGTGAGAGGAAGTAGACCATATTAGAAAGGAGAGAACATGGAAAGAAAAAGGGGCAGCCAGTGAAAGAAAAGTTTGTAGGATATACTGTAGAGGGTATTAGGCCTGGAGTATGGTGAATGGAAAAGGAAGAGATATAACATGCATTGTATGAGGAGAAGTAGGGGGTTTTGTGATAAGGAGCATAAAGACAACATTGAAAAAATTGTTTCATTGCTCTTTTTGCAGGATTGTGAAATCAAAGAAGAAGGCAAAAAACACTTCCTTACACTGTATAATGTACGCTTAGACCAAGCTGGTGGAGTAGATTTCCAAGCAGCCAATGCCAAATCTGGTGCTCACCTTCGAGTGAAACGTAAGCATCTTTGGAGCTAGATTACTTGATTAGATGAAACTAAATTACTAGTTGCCTACATATAATTACTTTGGAGAGAGTGGGCAAATCTCTATACTGTATTCAGCCCAAAGCAATTCTTTCCAGGAACACCAACTCAAGGATTAATTACTCAAATCGTCTCTTTTAGTTAGGGAATCTCCTCTATTTTTTAATTTTGCATACAGTTTATCCTAACAGATATAGGAAATAGAGAGGATATAAGAAGTGAAATAAAGAAATGGACATCAAGGCTACTTCATGCTCCAGCATGCTTTTATGTTGTGAAATTAAAGTATTAAAGTATTGCAAGCAAATACTTTGCTGCATTAAAATATCCTGTTAACCTGAGAAGATGGGATCACAGTGATATTTGGGGATAGGGTTAGGAGCCTGATGGACAGGGACAGACCACATGGTTGGAGACCACTTGTTTCCTGCTCCAATCCTACCCCTCGCTATTTTGGAAAACACATGCCTTATCTAGCAAGAAGCATGCAGAGCTTGGCAGGGTGACAGATGCACAGCAACTTTCCTGCTGACCTTGTTCAATTTAAAGAAACACACTCTTCAAGTAGGGAACTTTCAGTGACCAGCCCTCCCCCTAAAAGCACAGAGTGGCCCCTTCTATTTATGGAATTTAAGGAGCAGCATTCAATGTCTGTCTCTCTTGAGGGAAGCCACCATGGAGATTAGTGCCTAAAGGTAGAAGCTCTGTCTTGGGTAGAAGTAACTAATCTGAAAATGATGTCGTCTTCTTACCAAGCTCGAGTAATTGGTTTGCTGAGACCCCTCAAGGATGTAACAGTGACAGCTGGTGAATCTGCAACCTTTGACTGCGAACTCTCTTACGAGGGAATCCCGGTTGAGTGGTTCTTGCAAGGAAAGAAACTGGAACCCAGTGATAAGGTAAAGAGACTACCTTTATTTTCCCTCATGCTTCCTCCTCTTTCTCTTTCATCATTTTTCCCTTTCTTTATTTCTCATTCTCTGATGGGAGAAGTATTAAAATATAGGGATAGGATAGTGCTGTTTTCCTGAGGGGTAAATCCTTGTTAAATCAGATACGGCATTTTTTTCTGTACAAGATGGAAGAGCTGGAATGCTACAAATACTTATCATGCAAAGAGAAATTAAGGCCCCAAAACATTGATCACAACAATAGTGTTTTTATACTTGATTCTCTGGAACACTCATCCACAGGGATACTGCATAATGCTTGCTCAGGTTGAAGTGCAGTTATAGTGAGGGGATTTTGACAGGTGGTATCAGGAAATGCTTTCTTTTCCTGAATGCTAAACTGCAATCCAGTTCTGCATATAAGGGGATTAACAGGACTGAAATTCCATTTCAGGCATTTGTTCTGGCTCTCCAGATAACTTTCTGAGCAAACCTGCTCATCAAGCACTTCTCACTTGCTATTTTTAACCCTTCTTCAAGTGCTGGCTCTTAGTTCTGAGATCTGAGCAGCCTGGAATGCAGTCAGTTTAATGTTTAAAGTTAATGGTGTGGGATTTCATTTTAAGACACATGAAATAAAAGTGGATGTAATTGGCTTTAAGATTTCCTTTTTTAGTTACTAGCCATAAGGAAAATAATGCAAACAAAAATATAAATTGGAAACCTCCAGCAGAGTACACTTTAAAGGCAATACATGAGCCAGCACAGTTTCAAAACTTGTAATACTGCTGCCTTGGTACCAACTATTTACTTTTACATGTAATTTTAAAGATACTAATTTCTCTTTTCAGTAATTATTTTCCAATTTTTGCTGAATTTTCCTTAATTAAAACAAATTCACACAAAAATAGAGTATAGAAATAGAAGAGAAAAAATGATCATCAGAGAGGTAGCAATACTATATTTAAGGACAAATAGAGAGAATTAAAACTCAGAAGATGAGACATTCAGTAAATCAAAGCAAAACTTATTTGGGAATACAAGAATAAATTGTAGAAAGCTAATGATCTCTGGAGTGGATATTAATGCTTGGCAAGACAAATTTTGTAAGTTCAGTATTTTCCATAATGGAATAATATATTATTCTTATTTGCCTGAAGTGTGATTTAAATTACACGAAGAAATTCTAGATTTTCATTTGGTTTCCCCTAAACATTCAAACCCAACATTTGACTTCAGTTGGAATCTTGTCAAAAAGAAATGCAAATTAAACCATATATTTAGTTGATGTACGACTTTCTCCCCCTTTAAAATAGCCACTCCGAACACTTTAACCACTGTCTTCAAGAATCAATCTAATTGTACAAGTATTTCAGTTCACCTATTTTTAAATTAAGCCATATTTTTACCTCTGTGGCTGGCATTCAGCTGTACCCATTTAACCTTTAGGGATTTTTTTTGTATATCCTTACTGTTTATCTTAGCCAAGTATATATTTGGCTTCATCTCAACTTATTTCAGCTGAGTAATCACTAGAGTTAGTTTTCAGGGACACAAGGACCGTTTGGGAAGGACAGCCACCCAGTTACCACCCTCCATGAGGCTAGAGGGACTGCCTTCTCATAAGCAACCATCTTTTCTGTTTCTTTCTTTGCATATTTTCCTTCATTTTTCTAAATCAATATCTACTACTTGATCATGTACTTCTCTGAAAATAAATAAATAAAATATGTATAGAGATAGGTTTCTTCAGGAGTTATCTTAGACTTTACTGCATTAATAGCTGAATCACAGTTCCTGGACAACAGGGATATTTGTGCAATGATAGCCCAATTAAAACTCATGATTGCCAAGTAGGAAGTAGGTTCAGCTTTAGATCAGCACAGAAATCTTTTCTCAAGCAGAATGCTCTACCCAAATTTAATGATAGAAAGTCAAAATAGCATGTGATAAAGGGTATATGAGGAGGGTGTCAAATCCCTTCCCTAGAAGTTTTTCCTTTAGATGTAGCCAGGAGCGATGTCTAGAGGTAGCTCTTCTCATGAAGCTGTACACTTACTTATTTTGGTATTTGTTAGTATCTGCTCAAAATAAGCATAATCTCAACTCAGTTTCACTGTGAGCCTTGTAGTAGATTCAGGTTTTGTAAAACACTGGTACAGATATATTAAAACATGTTGGATACTTAAAATTCCAGTTCCTTGTAAGTGAAAGGGCCAAACAGAAATGATTCTCAAAATCTTCAGTCTTGCGTATTGAGCTATATCTGGTATATGCCAAACAAGTTCATACAAAAATAAACAACTCCACGGATAACAGTAAACAGCAAATACTATTTTCATTAAATATTTCTTAAATATTTGTTGTACTGAGAAATTTTCTTATATGCTTTATAAGGTGGTCACCCGTGCTGAAGGGAGAGTTCACACGCTTACTCTTAGAGATGTCAAGTTAACTGATGCGGGAGAGGTCTCATTGACTGCAAAAGATTTCAGAACTCAAGCAAATCTTTTTGTGAAAGGTAAGACAGACAGTTTAATTAAGCCATGCAAATTATTAATGGTTCTTTCATGATTCTTCATGGAATAGGGTGTCATTATCCACTATATATCAAACTAATAAAATCATACATACAACACTGGAATGGTAGACAACTTTCCTGATTAAAAAAGCTGCTAACTTAAAGTCTTTTGACAATTTTAAGCCACTTCATGCTTCACAGGAGAGCTGAGGAAAAAAGGGAATTCTGGAAATGTTTCCAAGGTAGAAGATGAACTAGTTCATCTGTGTTCCAAAAGCTTCATTGTAGGCTTGGGCATGCGTCTGGCCTCAAAGTGACCTGCCAAGTCTTGGTGACTTGTTCCATTTTTTTGGAGCCTGCTCATCAGTGAGGTGATGCAGCCCTGGAACGGATACCCGTTTGTACTGCTTGCAAGCTGTGTGCAGCTAAGAGGTCCGCACTGCTCACAATTCTAACTAATAATCCAGAGAAAAATCACAAAATCATCCCTAAAGGTATAACTTCAGAGTTAGAAGTTAAAAGCTGTATCATGTGGGTGTAGTCTGGCCAAAGAAACAAAGTTCCAGGGCTTTTTGATAATGATTAAGGAGTAAAACCCCTCGAACTTACTTACTCTGTAAGGTCATTTACTCTGATCTTACAATAGGCTGAAAATTTGGAAATTAGCTGAATTACCTGAATATGTTTTGTAATTAAAAATACAAAAGTTCATCATAAAAAAAATTAAAGAGCCTTGTTGCTTTAAAGAAAGCTAGTAGATAGCATGGGACAGTTCTGTACTAGCAGAAGTTATACTTTAGCTCTTTTCTTTAAAAAAAACTATCTGCTTCTTTTAGAACCCCCAGTAGAATTTACTAAACCACTTGAGGACCAGACTGTTGAAGAGGAGGCCACTGCTGTACTGGAATGTGAAGTTTCCAGGGAAAATGCAAAAGTGAAATGGTTCAAGAATGGAGAAGAAATTCACAAAACAAAGAAGTATGAAATCATTTCTGATGGCAGAGTCAGAAAACTTATTATCCACGGCTGCACACTGGAAGACGCAAAAACATATACCTGTGATGCTAAGGATTTCAAGACATCATGTTTCCTCAATGTAGAACGTGAGTCATCTGTCATTTTCTCCAAAGCTGAAGAAATTGATTTTGTGTTTAAACTCTCTATTATCATAGTGTCTATGACTAGGAATAAATAGTATCAGTGTCAGCAGTTTATTTTTCTGTTCCTTCAGCTTTCTTTTAATGCATTTTTTTTTTTCCCCTCCTAGCGCTTCGTGTTGAGTTCCTGAAACCCCTAACTGATCTTGAAGTTAAAGAAAAAGAACCTGCTCGGTTTGAATGTGAAATTTCTCGTCCAGGTGTCAAGGTCAGTAATATTAATGGTCTTTTTATCTGAATAATTCCTTCAAGTATAGATTTTCTTTTTCTTTTAATTCCCAATTTTATTGTACCTTTGGAAAGGAAAACAAAATGAAAATCTCTGCTAAGAATATTAGTATTAATAACCGTATCAATTTTCCCTAATACAGGTCAAGTGGTTTAAAGATGGCATTGAAATTAGAAAAGGCAAAAAGTATGACATAATTTCCAAAGGTGCCGAACACATTCTTGTTGTCAGTAAATGTGTCTTTGATGATGAAGCCGAGTATGCCTGTGAAGCTAAAACAGCTAGAACTTCTGGATTACTTACAGTCATAGGTAAATTATAAGACAGAGGTCTTAGGACTGCTCCTTGAAGAACAAAAATGGTATTTTAAGACGGGCTTTAACTACAAATTTCTAAATTCCTATTGCAGAGGAAGAAGCTGTTTTCACAAAAAATCTCCATGATCTTGAAGTAAATGAAACCGATACTGTAAAATTGATTTGTGAAGTCTCCAAGCCCAATGCTGAAGTTACTTGGTTTAAAGGCAACGAGGAGGTGCCTGATGGTGGTAGATTTGAATATGTTTCTGAAGGCCGAAAGAGAATTCTTGTAATACGTAATGCTCATCCAGAGGATGCTGACAAATATACTTGTAAACTTCCAAGCTCTTCTACAACGGGGAAACTTACCGTACATGGTAAGAGAATTACTACCGTGTAGTAGACTTCTCAAAGAAAATCACTAAGAGAGGACAATGTGGTTTATTCTCTTCGTAAGTAAGAGGTATATATATAAAATGGTATATCTACAAAAATGTTGTCTTTCAGAACTTGCAGCAGAATTTCTTACGAAACCACAAAATCTTGAGGTGCTTGAAGGGGATAAAGCTGAATTTGTCTGTTCAGTATCCAAAGCAGCAATTACGGTGCAGTGGCTGAGAGCCGACACAGTCCTGGAGCCTGGTGATAAGTATGACATCATTTCAGATGGCAAAAAGAGGACACTTGTGGTTAAAGACTCTATTCTGGGAGATGCAGGAAAGTATACCATCATGGTTGGTGAAGCGAAAGCTACAGCACGCTTAACAGTGATTGGTAAGCTTTATTCTATCAATGTGGACATGCATATTTTATTGTATTACTTATTGTAGATGATATCATGTTTCTTCTATTTCCTCAATTTCAGAAAAACTCAGGATTATAACTCCCCTTAAGGACCAAGAAGTTAATGAGGGACAAGAAATTATCTTCAACTGTGAAGTCAATAAAGAAGGTGCCAAGGAGAAGTGGTACAAAAATGATGAGCCAATATTTGATAGTGCAAAATACATTATTGTCCAGAAGGATTTAGTTTACACGCTCAGAATCAGGGATGCACAGTTGAAAGATCAAGCTACCTATACTGTCTCACTGTCAAACCAGAGAGGGGAGCATGTAAAGAGCTCTGCTGCTTTAACAGTGTTAGGTAAATAACTTACATAGTATTAAATTTATTTCATCATATGACATTCAATTTCTCATAAGGATTATGAGGACATAAATTAATCACATTTTAATGTTTGTCTTAACAGAGGAGGATCTCAGAATTGTTGAGCCTCTTGAAGACATTGAGACCATGGAAAAGAAAACTGTCACATTCTGGTGCAAAGTCAATCGCCTCAATGCAACCCTCAAATGGACAAAGAATGGTGAAGAGGTCACATTCAGCAAGCGCATTTTGTATAAAGTTGATAAGTACAAACACTCACTCATCATTAAAGACTGTGGCTTTGTCGATGAAGGTGAATACACTGTTACTGCAGGGCAAGACAAATCTGTTGCAGAACTCCTCATCACAGAAGCACCAGCAGATTTCATTGAACATCTGCAGGACCAGACTGTCACTGAATTTGATGATGCTGTCTTCACCTGTCAGCTTTCCAAAGAGAAAGCCAGTGTAAAATGGTATAGAAATGGAAGAGAACTTAAAGAAGGCAAAAAGTACGCACGTTTTATGATTGTTAACATGCTAAAAATGCGTAATTTATTTCAACACTCTATCTGGAAGTTAACATATTGCTTAATTATTTTCCCCCCATAAAGGTATCAGTTTGAAAAGGATGGAAATCTGCACAGATTAGTCATAAAAGACTGCAGATTAAATGATGAGTGTGAATACTCCTGTGGAGTAGATGACAGGAAATCCAGAGCAAGACTTTTTGTTGAAGGTATGTATAAAATTAAATAGGATTTGTTTTATCCATTTTAGTAGTAAGAAGTAGAATATTTAGTAATAGAAATGATAGTCACATACAAACAAATTAATTGATTTTATTTCAGAAATCCCTGTGGAAATTATCCGGCCACCACAAGATGCTTATGAACCGCCTGGTGTAGATGTCATCTTCATGGCTGAGCTGAACAAAGATGGTGTGGAAGTCAAATGGTTAAGAAACAACATGATTATTATCCAAGGTGACAAGCATCAGATGATGAGTGAAGGAAAGGTCCACAGGCTGCAAGTGTGTGAGATAAGGCCCCGTGACCAAGGGGAATACAGATTTATTGCCAAAGATAAAGAAGCTAGAGCTAAACTTGAATTAGCTGGTAAGTTGTCTGCCTTATATTTTTTTAGAAAATTTGAGAGTAGTGATTTAACTCTTCTTTCTAATTAAATTCATTTTGATGTTTTCAAAGAGTTGAAATAAAATTAATATGTAATCAAGCTGAGACAATTTAGAGTCTGTGAAAAATGTATGAATTAAAATTACTAAAAATAAATCAGACAGCAAAGATTTTTTTTTTTTTTTATTATTCCACACTGAGCCACCAGTTGAGGAAAATACAGGATGCTTTTCAATAGGTATATAGTAGAGAGCATGAATTGAGCTTAAAGGAGACATAGAACCTGTTCATTAAGACGTGGCCAATCTGAAACAGGGAAATAGACATTTCAGTCACCAAACATTTAGTTTTATTTGCCTAGTTTACCGGATCAGTGCAGTAAAATACCTTGAATTCAGGATCAAAAATCTGTTCCCACTTCCTAGATTTTATAGGAGCTTGACAGTATATGCTAGCCTGCCTGAGCTTCTTTCTCTGGAGCAGTCCCACAATCATATGAACAACTAGCTTGGAAATCACACACTGATCCATTTACTTTTTTATGCTAAATTCTTTGCTGATGACATGAGTGTATCACATTATTTTCAATACATAAATACTCACTTGTCACATTGATCTTTTTCAGCTGCACCTAGAATCAAGACTGGTGATCAAAATCTTGTGGTTGATGTTGGGAAGCCTTTAACCATGACTGTTCCATATGATGCCTACCCAAGAGCAGACGCAGAGTGGTTGAAAGGGGAGGAAAGCCTGCCCACAACAACTGTCGATACAACAACTGATTGCACTACCTTCAAAATTCATGAGGCAAAGAAATCAGATAAAGGAAGGTACAAGGTTATTCTTCGAAACAAACATGGCCAAGCAGAAGCATTTATCAACGTAGAGGTCATTGGTAAGCGATCTCATTAAGACCTTGCTGTTATTTCTTAAGCCAAAGGGAAGAAAAAATGCACTAAAATATTGTTTGTATGTTTTTCAGATGTTCCAGGACCAGTAAGAAACTTGGAAGTCACTGAAACATATGGTGGTGAAGTTGGCCTTGCCTGGCAGGAACCAGAAAGTGATGGTGGAAGTAAAATCATTGGCTATGTCGTTGAAAGACGTGATATCAAACGTAAGACCTGGATTGTGGTCACTGATCATGCTGAAAATTGTGAATACACTGTTACTGGACTTCAAAAAGGAGGAGTTGAGTACCTCTTCCGTGTTAGTGCACGGAACAGAGTGGGTACTGGTGAGCCAGTGGAAACAGACAGACCTGTGGAAGCTAAGAGCAAATTTGGTAAGCAGAAGTTATGAATAACTCATTAGTGTAAGTGTAGGAAAAGTGTAAGAAGAGAAATGCCCGCTCTATTAATAGATAAAAGAATATATACTTTGTTTTTCCTTTTTCTTCCTGAAATAAAATGCAGAAGTTCCTGGTCCTCCTCAAAATGTACAAGTTACTGATGTGAACAGGTTTGGAGCTACACTTATCTGGGAACCACCTGAGTATGACGGAGGATCTCCAATTACTGGCTATGTTATTGAACTGCGGAACAGAGCTTCCATCAAGTGGGAGCCAACTATGACCACTGGAGCTGATGAGTTGTCAGCTGTCTTGACTGATGTTGTGGAAAATGAAGAATATTTCTTCAGAGTAAGAGCTCAAAACATGGTTGGAGTTGGCAAACCAAGCCATGCTACACATGCAGTAAAAATTATGGACCCAATTGGTAAGTTTGCAAGCCTTTATTGCAATTGCCCTACAAGAAATGAATATTTTGACAATTTGTATAGCATGTGTGCAGGAAAAGCCACACATTCAATTAAGAAATGTGTGAGATGAAAGTTCTGTGTGCAGTTACATTTTGCCTACTTTGTCCTTTAAACATGTGAGAAGTACCTTGCTATCACTTGGTCCAGCAGGAACTCAAAATATTTCTGCTCTGTAATTAGGAGACGATCTCAGTCTGAAAATGGTGCAAAAGCTTTAAAAATAATGTTTTAAGGTGTGGACAAATTACACGCAGAACCATAATCCATTCTCAGTTGCCAAGATTTATTTCTCTCTAATTATTTTCAGAGAGACCAAGTCCTCCCATTAACCTTGATCATTCAGATCAAACTAAGTCATCCGTTCAGCTCACATGGGAACCTCCCCTAAAAGATGGAGGAAGTCCAGTCTTGGGCTACATTGTTGAAAGGCGGGAAGAAGGAACAGACAAATGGATCAGATGCAACCCAAAACTAGTACCTGCTCTTACTTTTAAGGTAGGATATTTCATTTGTCATCAAAGTACTGAGAATGTACATCTCATCCTTAACGTTAGTTACTAAACGAGTATTTGTGCTTTTTAGGTAACTGGATTGAAACCAAAATCCAGTTATTACTACAGAGTGTCAGCGGAAAATGCAGCTGGTGTGTCTGACCCAGCTGAAGCTATTGGGCCATTAACTGCAGATGATACTTTTGGTAAGCTGTATTCTATTTATTAAAGGTAATAAATCAGATAAAACACACAGCTAAAGTACATCACGTGGCCAATATACGTATCTTTCACCAGATGACTGTGATGCCAATTAGGAACAGCCTTAGAGCCTCTGAGATTCTGCATTATTTCTCTTCTGTAACCTGTGTTTCTGTATTTCTTCTGTATTTCTCTTCTGCAGGTAATTAGCTGCACTATTAGGTAGACACATATTAGGCTGACTGAAGAGCAAGACATGGCTTTCTGTGTCCTGACCTAGCCGTGTGTGAGGTGGAAAGAGAATAAGAGAAAGGCAGAGCAGGAATGTTCTTGAGCAGAACATCTGAAAATATTTCATGGAATCTATTTTCCTCCTTTTCTAGTTGGACCTACAATGGACTTAAGTGCATTTAAAGATGGGCTGGAAGTTTTTGTCCCAGAGCCAATAAAGATCCGTGTTCCTATCACTGGCTACCCTGTGCCAACCGCCACATGGTCTTTTGGTGACCAAGTCTTAGAAGAGGGAGATCGCATAACAGTGAAGACCACAGCAGCTTTTGCAGAGCTTGTAATTACTCCAAGTGAACGTCCAGACAAGGGAATTTACACCTTAACATTAGAAAATCCTGTGTCATCTGTTTCAGGAGAAATTAGTGTTAATGTCATTGGTAAGTGGACACATGTATAATCTACTTCTACTATTCCATATTTAACTTGCTAAAATCTGATTGGAAAATCAATGATGACAAATATCACAGAAAGCAAGTATTTTAAATGATATTTTAAAAGTAGAAATGCATCTTTTAAAAGCTTTTTGATTGTTTTCAATATCCAACTGTTTTCCATTTAGACCAATGAAATAGAGATCATCTGACAAACTCTGATTATAAAATAATTAGTACTTTTTTTTCCCCCCTGATTTTTAGCTCGCCCAAGTGCACCAAGGGAACTTAAAGTTTTAGACATAATCAAAAATACAGTACAACTGTCTTGGGAGCCTCCAGAAGATGATGGTGGAAGTCCAGTGACTGGCTACATAATTGAAAAACGTGAAGTAAGCCGGAAAACATGGATCAAGGTAAGTTTATTCTTTCTTATTTCAACCCCTATTTCCTATATTGTTTCTACACATGCTACTGAATTTTGTGTTGTATTTTGCTTGATTTTTGGGAACAAACTTTAAATAAACACTTTGGAATCTTCCTTTTCCTTAGGTTGTTGATCATATTGTTGACCAAGAGTACACTGTACCTGACCTCATACAAGGAAAAGAATATTTATTTAGAGTTTCTGCATGCAACAAAAGTGGCCCAGGAGAGCCTGCCTATATTGATGAACCTGTAAATATGTCAACACCAGCAAGTAAGTCATCTTTTCACATTGTCTTATCTTGCTGATTTTCTTTAAGATAACATGGATAAACTATCTTTCATACATTGGTTTCGGAGTTTCCATATGTATTTATTTTTTCATAGCTGTGCCTGATCCACCAGAAAATGTTAAATGGAGAAATCCAACATCAAAAGGAATCTTCCTAACATGGGAGCCTCCCAAGTATGATGGTGGTGCCCGCATCAAGGGCTATTTGGTAGAGAAATGCCAGCGTGGCACAGACAAGTGGGAGACATGTGGGGAGCCTGTTATTGAAACAAAGTAAGTCAACTAAAAATGGATGATACCTCATTTTAATTAAACATAGAATTCTTACCACTTTATTTTATTTTATTTATTTATTTATTTATTAACAGAATGGAAGTAACGAAACTCAAGGAAGGAGAGTGGTATGCCTATCGGGTTAAGGCTTTGAACAGAATAGGAGCTAGCAAGCCAAGCAAGCCAACAGATGATATTCAAGCCATTGATGCAAAAGGTAATTAATTACATTATTCACTGTATCACAGTATCTGTTTTCTGTTTACCAGTCATTGAAACACCATTTCTATAACAATATTTTAATTTTCTTCTAAATCAGAGGCCCCAGAAATTTTCTTAGATGTGAAGCTGCTTGCTGGACTTACTGTGAAAGCTGGAACTAAAATTGAGCTGCCAGCTAAAGTAACTGGAAAGCCTGAACCCCAGATTACTTGGACCAAGGCTGATAAGATTTTGAGACCTGATGATAGAATCACCATTGAAACCAAACCTGATCATTCTACAGTCACTATTACAGATAGCAAGAGAAGCGACAGTGGAACCTATATTATAGAAGCTGTTAATTCCAGTGGACGTGCTACTGCTGTTGTTGAAGTTAATGTACTTGGTATGCATGTATTTTACTTTGTCTAAAAATAACATCAGCAAGTAGTGAAGTGTGGAAACAGAAAAGATTAACGTTTATATTTTCTCCTCTACAGATAAACCTGGTCCACCAGCTGCATTTGATGTATCAGAAATTACAAATGAATCCTGCCTTCTGACGTGGAATCCGCCCCGAGATGATGGTGGTTCTAAAATTACCAATTATGTCCTGGAGAAAAGAGCTACAGACAGTGAAATATGGCACAAGCTGTCATCAACTGTTAAAGACACAAAATTCAGAGCTACCAATTTAACTCCTCATAAAGAATATGTGTTCCGAGTCAGTGCTGAGAACATGTATGGTATTGGAGAGCCAGCAGAATGTAACCCTATCATTGCTAAATATTCCTTTGGTTAGTGCCTTAAATTAATGTTAAATTATGAAAATACGTTAACAGAAAAAAAAAAAAACATATGTGTGATGTTTTTTTTTTCTAATTTATTAATTTATACAGATCCACCAGGCCCTCCAACAGGTCTTAAGCCTTTAGAGGTCACTAAAGATTCAGTGACCCTAACATGGAATGAACCAGATGAAGATGGTGGCAGCCCCATCACTGGCTACTGGGTTGAAAGATATGATCCTGAGCAGGATAAGTGGATAAAATGCAATAAAATGCCAGTGAAAGATACAACATTCAAGTAAGACTATAGTCAGTGTAGTCTGAAATAGGTAACAGAGATGTAAGAATGTAACAACAACTTTTTTTTACAAGTTCGACATCATTCTTGTTCTTTTTTTGCTTGCTTCCGTAAGTTTAGATTCAACTAATGACTGGTGACATACTCTTTATCTAATAATTAGTTTTATATAAGAATGTCATTCTAGAATACTGAATCATCTTCTGTTTTTTTTTTTTTTTAAAATCATTATGCTTAACATTTTCTATGGTTTGTATTTAATTGTTTTCTGTGATCACTCACGAGACATTCTAAAAAGTAGATATAGCTATTTCATGCATCTATTTGTCAAAAAACCTTCCTTATTTTTCTACTGGTAGTTGTATTGAATAACAACCAAGGGATATGCAAAAATATATGATGGCTCTGAAAACATTGATATCTGTGTGACATCATACCATTTTACCATTGACGATATATGCCTAATCTGAATAATCACATTTTCATATAACATCATTAGCACTACCTTAGGCATTTTTAGGTTCTCTAAGTAAATTATAGTACAAAGAGTAGAGGAGACAATTTTTTAAGCATGAGTAAATAAGGAGATTTGGTTTAATCAAATTAACTTTTAATTTCAGAGTTAAAGGTCTCACAAACAAGAAGAAATACAAGTTCCGTGTCTTGGCGGAGAATCTAGCAGGACCTGGAAAGCCAAGCAAGGAAACAGAGCCAATCTTAGTGAAAGACCCGATCGGTACAATAAATATATTTTTTTTTTTTCATGGATTAATTTAACAAAAAAAACACCCTAATTATTTCTTTATTTTCATTGATCTAATTATTATCTGATGTCTGTCTAGATCCACCATGGCCTCCTGGAAAGCCAACTGTGAAAGATGTTGCCAAGACATCATTATTCCTGAACTGGACAAAGCCAGAACATGATGGAGGGGCAAAGATCGAATCTTATGTCATTGAATTATTGAAGACCGGAACAGATGAGTGGGTGAGAGTGGCTGAAGGAGTTCCCACAACTGAACATTTTCTCAAAGGGCTTATGGAGAAACAAGAATATTCATTCCGTGTAAGAGCTGTGAACAAAGCTGGGGAGAGTGAGCCCAGTGAACCCAGCGACCCTGTGCTGTGCAAGGAGAGGCTTTGTGAGTAGTGTTTCATAATATGCTATTACTGCAAATTCACTATCTCTGTACTTAGAAATAAAAAGCTCTATAATTGCCTACCTCAGAGGTTACCACGTAAATGCCAGTAGTGTTATTAAATATTAAACTGTACTATTTTAGCTATGAAAATAACAAATTTTAATTGTTTATATACTGCATAACTCCCTATCTTTTAAACATCTTTGAGGGAGAAATAGACTAACCTGCTTTTTCCTTTGTTGCTATTTTACAGATCCTCCTTCACCTCCTCGGTGGCTTGAGGTTATTAATATTACAAAAAACACAGCAGATCTTAAATGGACAGTACCAGAAAAAGATGGGGGATCCCCAATTACGAACTACATTGTTGAAAAGAGAGATGTAAGACGGAAAGGCTGGCAGACAGTTGATACAACAGTGAAAGACACCAAATACACAGTTAGCCCACTGACTGAAGGCTCTTTGTATGTGTTCCGTGTGGCTGCTGAAAATGCCATTGGACAGAGTGACTATTGTGAAGTTGAAGATTCAGTGCTTGCTAAAGATACTTTCAGTAAGTTCCAGACTTGCTTGCTGCATGTTCTGTAGAAACCACTCAATGGATTCCTTTTCTGCTAACTTGAATATTGTCCCTTTTTAGCAACTCCTGGCCCTCCGTATGCTCTTACAATAGTAGAAGTAACAAAACGTCATGTTGATTTGAAATGGGAACCCCCTAAGAATGATGGTGGCAGACCAATTCAAAGGTAAGATCATGAAAGTTTGTGTAATGTTTCCTGTAAATGAAAAGGTTTTCAAATGGTTTAAAAATTAAATCAACATGTTGTAAGTGAAAAAGAAGTGCGTGGGATGTAAACCAGAAACCATATGGTCACATTATTATTTTGATATCAAAAAATATATAAATTATGTAAATATAAATTATAATCTGCGTAGACAAGGCATACGTATAGCCATCCTCTAAATGTCGGCAAAAGAAATGAGATAAAATCATGTTGTACACAAAGCCCAATTGCCTTTAATGCAGACTGCAGACATGGTTTCTGGCTGCCTGAGAGCTGTAGCCACTTGGCCCCATTTACCAAATAGTACTGTACATTTTCCTTCTACCTCAGTTTTTCATTCAATCTATGTACAACCAGCTATAATGGAGCCTCATCTTTTCTGTTATTCTCTTCTTCATTATGTTTATCAAACAAGTTTTTACCCTTTGGTTTCATTTAAATTCTCCTTTTCTGTGATTTTTCAAGTATTTCGACTCTGAAATTTACTCCAAATCCCCTCTGTCTCCTTGATTCCAAGCTAGATTTCTCCTATTCATATTTTCACTCTTCCTCTCCTTGCCCAACACAGTAAGCTTATCCTAAACAAACTGGTACCTACAGAGATCTGGCTGAAGCAACACCCTAAACCACTTAATTCACATCATTTTCCCATAGCCAATTCCATAGATGGAATTTTGATGACTAAAGACCTCACAGATGATATCTGTAAACATGCTTGGTAGACTTTACTACTGAAATCCAAACCAGCAAGGATACAGATATAGCTTAGATGCCCTTTCCTTCACCTCTGCAGCTCTCCAAAGCTTGAAAATAAAGCAGAGGTTCAGGAACGGGCTCTGGAAATTTAGTTGGTCAGTAGTATCAGCCCCTTTACACCCAAGAATCAGCAGAACTATGTAGCTTATATATGAAGATAAGGTCACTGAGTTTGTTACTCCTTTCTCTCTTTATTTTTTCATTGACTCCTTTGTTCCGGTCTCTCTCAGCCTATTTTATTGATCATGAAATCTGATGTGTTCATATTTCAAGTGTCTGATTGTATTTTCCCCTATTTATCAGATATGTTATTGAAAAGAAAGAAAAGCTAGCCACTCGCTGGGTAAAAGCTGGCAAGACAGCTGGTCCAGACTGCAATTTCAGAGTGACTGATGTCATTGAAGGTACAGATGTACAGTTCCAGGTTCGTGCAGAAAATGAAGCCGGCTGTGGTCATCCAAGTGAACCAACTGACCTCATTCATATTGAAGATCCAACAAGTAAGTAGCAGTGTAATAAAAAGTATGCTAATTATGGAAGCAGTGTACTCTATAGCACAGATATTCTGGAGGAAAAAAAAAACAACACAATCCAATTCCATTTTTGTAGGCCCTCCTTCACCTCCTCAGGATCTACATGTCACAGATGCAGGTCGAAAGCACATTTGCATTGCATGGAAACCACCAGAGAAGAATGGTGGCAGTCCTATTATTGGGTACAATGTTGAGATGTGTGAAGCGGGAACAGAAAAATGGATGCGCATCAATTCTCGTCCAATAAAAGACCTAAAATGCAAAGTTGAAGAAGGTGTTGTTCCAGACAAGGAGTATGTGCTGAGAGTCAGAGCTGTCAATGCTGTTGGAGCTAGTGAGCCATCAGATATCTCAGAAAAAGTTGTTGCTAAAGACCCAGACTGTAAGTATAGATTTACTTTTCAGATATGCATAACTGATAACTGATGAAAGATTGTGGGTGTTTGTAAACTTTCTAATAATAATATACTTGCTTTTATAGGTAATCCAACCATTGATCTCGAGACTCGTGACATTGTTGTTGTCAAAGGACAAAAATTAAGTATCCCTGTACCCTTCAGAGCTGTTCCATCCCCAACAGTAACATGGCACAAAGATGGCAAAGAGCTTAAAGCTGGTGACAGAACAACAATGAAGAGTGACTACACCTCTGCATTACTCGAAGTCATAGACAGTGTCCATGCTGATGCTGGTGTTTACACTATCACACTGGAGAACAAGCTGGCATCCACAACTGGCTCAGTCAATGTCAAAGTCATAGGTAACTAGACTTTCTCTGGTTCGGAAGAGATACTTATCTCCTTAGCTCCCCAGTTGACAGGAAAAAAAGGCCTAGAAACATTTGTTTTCTACAATGTGGAGGAATCACTCCAACTCAAATACCATGCAGATTGCCTTAAAGGCATTTAATATTGCAAAATCCTAAGCAATAGCCACCTTATCCCAGATAGGCTTACCTGGTCTGTGACTACTGAAAACCCAACTATTCTGTATAGTAAAGCATATAAATATAAACAATCCTGAAAGAATTTTTAATATTTATCACCTTTATGAACACAAATTAATATGTTTACTCTCTAGTCAACATTTGTGATTTTGGTCTGCTTTCTGCAAGGTGAGGAAATGCAATATAACAGTATATTTGTACAAGCTTTCCATCTATTTTGGTTCGTATTGCATTAACACACTTATAATTATTTAAAACAGGTCCACCTGGACAATGTAAGGACATTAAGGCAAGTGATGTAACTAAGAATTCATGCAAGGTAACATGGGAACCTCCAGACTTTGATGGTGGTACTCCTATTCTGCATTATGTTCTGGAGCGGAGAGAAGCTGGTCGTAGAACATATATCCCAGTTATGTCTGGTGAAAACAAGCTTTCTTGGCAAGTCAAAGATCTTATTCCCAACTGTGAATATTATTTCCGTGTTAAAGCTGTCAATAAGATTGGAGGAGGTGAATATCTTGAACTGAGAAACCCAATCATTGCAGAAGATCCAAAACGTAAGTTTTCACTAGTAAGTGATCTAGCAGGTTGATTTTTAGCTAAATGCTTCATAGTTTCTTTTCTCATATGATCTTTTCTTTGTTACTGTTTCACAGAGCCTCCAGATCCTCCTGTTGACCTAGAGGTCCATAATCCAACATCCAAATCAGTAACACTTACATGGAAACCACCACTGTTTGATGGTGGAAGCAAGATTATGGGCTATATAATAGAAAAGCTTACTAAGGGCAAGGAGAGGTGGGAGAGGTGCAACGACTATCTTGTACCTCTATTAACCTATCCAGTGAAAGGCCTTGAGGAAGGAAAGGAATACCAGTTCCGTGTTCGTGCTGAGAATGCTGCTGGCATCAGCGAGCCTTCTCGTATTACTCCTTTTGTGAAAGCTGTGGATCCTATTGGTAAGATTTGCTTATTTGTTTCCTTTTTTTTAATTGTCAGCCTCAAACATTTGGGAAGATTCTACACTCCATTTTCATTCTGTGTTATTACACAGATGCTCCAAAAGTCTTCCTTGCTGCAAACCTACAGTCTGGCCTTGAAGTGAAGCGAGGTGATGAGATCATACTTGAAGCCCATATTTCAGGGTCACCATATCCATCTATCACTTGGCTGAGGAATGATGAAATTATCAGACCAGAAGAAATCAAAAAGAGAGTTGCAAAGTATACCAGGAAGAAGAAGGGCGAAGCTGAAGAAGAAGAACCTTTTCAGCTTTCACTGCCAGAGCGTATGAGTATTGACAATCACAAAGAAGGAGAGTCTGTATTATCAATTCGTGACTCTATCAGAGCTGACCATGGCACATTTACAATTAAAGTGGAAAATGATCATGGTGTTGCAAAGGCCTCCTGTGAAGTCAATGTGCTAGGTATGTAGTGAATGTCCTCACAAACACCTTCCTGTTCAGAGTAGTGGATAGGAAGTGCCAAAAAGAGTGCTTATTATTTCTGCTTGCTTTATAACAGATACACCTGGGCCTCCAATCAACTTTGTTTTTGAAGATATGAGGAAAAATTCTGTCAATTGCAAGTGGGAGCCTCCCCTTGATGATGGTGGAAGTGAAATCCTGAACTATGTGCTGGAGAAGAAAGACAACACAAAAGCCGAAATGGGCTGGGTCACTGTCAGCGCAACGCTCAGGCATTGCAAATTCCATGTGACCAAACTGATTGAAGGAAAAGAATACCTCTTCCGTGTATTTGCTGAAAATAGAGTTGGGGCAGGACCACCGTGTGTTTCAAAACCAATGACAGCAAAAGATCCTTTCTGTAAGTTTTGTGTTAATTTTGAAAAGCAGAGTCATTCAGAAAATGGCTCTAAAATTAGGCAGAATCTTAGAACACTCAGCTACATCCATCAGAATGTTTCCTTGGAGAAGCTTGAGCAATGGAATTATTATCTATTGCATGTTTTGGATCACTGAGATAAAGGGAATTATTAATTCTGTATTTTAATAATACAGAAATAGCTGTCACTCTTCTAAACCTTTGCCCTTGGAAAAGCAACTTCTACATCCTAACATTCTGTATTTGGTAAACTGGTATTCTTCCCAAAAGGGGAACTGCATCAGGTTTAATTGATTATTAATTATTGTTAGTTGTCAAAGTTAGTAAGAAAGAGAATAGGTGAATTTAAGAATGACTTTAAATGAGCTATTTCTCATATATTTGTTCTCTCTTATCTTGCTAAGCTAAGATAGATAAAATTAAACTTAATCTCTGAATATGATAGTATTAATGGCAAAATTACCTTTTTTTTTTTTTTTTTCAGCTCCACCAGATCCACCTAATAAGCCCGACGTGGAAGATGTTACCAGCAACAGTATGTTGGTTAAATGGAATGAACCAAAAGACAATGGCAGCCCTATCTTAGGATACTGGATTGAAAAACGTGAAATTAATAGCACTCATTGGGCTCGGGTCAACAGAAACCTTTTGAATGCTCTAGAAATCAAAGCTGAAGGACTTTTGGAAGGCTTAACATATATATTTAGAGTATGTGCTGAAAATGCAGCTGGCCCTGGTAAATTTAGTCCACCATCAGATCCAAAAACTGCACAGGACCCAATAAGTAAGTAATTTAAGAGAAGTTAGTAGCAGCAAAGAGATGACAGAATAGGATTAATAGCCTTTAACTTTGATTTGCTTTTTATTTTATTTTATTATTTTTTTTTTAATAGTGCCACCTGGTCCACCCATTCCAAGAGTTGCTGATACAAGCTCAACTGCTATTGAGTTAGAATGGGAACCCCCTGCATATAATGGTGGTGGAGATATCACTGGTTATCATGTATACAAACAACTGGTGGGGGTGAAAGAATGGTCACGTTGCACAGAGAAACCTATTAAGGTTCGGCAGTACACTGTAAAGGAAGTCAGAGAAGGTGCAGACTATAAACTTCGAGTTACCGCACTTAATGCAGCTGGAGAAGGACCACCTGGTGAAACAGAACCCGTAACAGTTGCAGAACCTCAAGGTACTGTAATTGCATCATTTTTAAGAAATGTCCAGCAAGATGTACCTGAATCTCTCTCTTGAACTAATGGGCTATTTTGCTTTCTTCTGCAGAGCCTCCCACAGTTGAGCTGGATGTTTCTGTCAAAGCAGGCATTCAGATCATGGCTGGACAAACTCTCAAAATTCCTGCTACCGTGACTGGGCGTCCTACTCCCACCATCACATGGACTTTGGAGGATGGTGAAATAGATAAAGATCGAGTTGTTATTGAGAATGTTGGCACAAAATCTGAGCTAACCATTAAGAATGCATTGCGAAAAGACCATGGAAGATATGTAATTACTGCTACCAATAGTAGCGGTTCCAAATCTGCAGGAACCAGAGTAGAAGTATTTGGTAAGAGATAAATTCTCTGAAATCAGCTGAAGTTTATTTTGGTGAAATAAAGTTTGGCATTTATCATACTGGTCTTGTCTTGTTTTCACAGATGTTCCTGGACCAGTGCTTGACCTAAAGCCAGTGGTTACAAACAGAAAAATGTGTTTGCTTAACTGGTCTGATCCAGAAGATGATGGAGGCAGTGATATCATAGGCTTCCTTGTTGAGAGAAAAGATGCCAAAATGCATACATGGAGACTGGCTATAGACACAGAAAGATCTAAATGTGACATTACCGGTCTAGTTGAGGGGCAAGAGTATAAATTCCGCGTTAGCGCCAAGAATAAGTTCGGAACTGGTCCACCTGTGGAAATAGGACCCATTCTTGCCGTTGATCCATTAGGTAAAATAACTAACTTTATAGTGTTTGTTTTAATTACTTAAATCTATGGAGATATAAGTTAATACTCAGTTATTCCGGTAATGCTGTGGGGATTACCTTCAGTGTAATTGTGTTTACTTTCCTACATGCCTACTACGCATTTGCTTTTAAGAAATGTAATACTTAAATGAGGACTCTAAAATACTATGGCTCTTTATGTAAAAATGTACTGCCAAAATGCTTGTCAATACTTGTTAAAAAGTCAGAGCTAGTAGAGCTACTGTATTCATATGATTATCTTTGTTAATAGGTCCTCCAACAGCACCTGAGAGGTTCATGTACACAGAGAGGACCAAATCAACCATTACACTTGACTGGAAGCCTCCACGTAGTGATGGTGGCAGTCCTATCCAAGGATACATTGTTGAGAAAAGGAGACACGATTCAAAAGACTATGAAAGAGTTAACAAAAGGCTCTGCCCAACCACATCTCTTCTTGTTGAAAATCTTGATGAACTTCACATGTATGAATTCCGTGTGAAAGCTGTTAATGAGATCGGAGAGAGTGAGCCATCACTGCCCCTCAATGTAGTTATACAAGATGATGAAGGTATATCCTCTATAAAGAAATCCATACAAACATCTCTGAAAGATTATAAGGCATTTTTTTTGATTCCACTCCATTTTCATGCTGTAAATTTTCCTGTTTTTCAGTACCTCCAACTGTCACATTGCGCCTGGCTGTGAGGGGAGATACAATCAAAGTAAAGGCAGGAGAACCAGTTAATATTCCTGCCGAAGTGACAGGTCTGCCAATGCCAAAGATTGAATGGGACAAGAATGAAACTTTAATTGATCAAACATCCAGCGCTCTTAAGATAACCAAGGAAGAAATGTCCAGAAGTGAGGCAAAGACTGAGCTTATCCTGCCTGCAGCAGTGAGAGATGATAAAGGCACTTACACTGTGAGAGCTTCCAATCGTCTTGGCATGGCCTTTCGCAATGTGCATGTTGAAGTGTATGGTAAGGACACATCATTTTAATTAAATGACAGCTAATAAAATGTTTTTGCCATTTTCTTAATGTAATTCTATGTTCTATTGCTTTCATACAGATCGTCCTTCACCACCAAGAAACCTTGCTGTTTCTGATATTAAAGCTGAATCATGCTATTTAACGTGGGATGCTCCTCTTGATAATGGTGGTAGTGAAATTACCCATTATATTATTGAGAAACGTGATGCTAGTAGGAAGAAATCTGAGTGGGAAGAAGTCTCCACAAGTGTTGTTGAGAGAAGATTTGGGGTAATTTATGAAATATCTTTATTATATATTTCAGAATTCATTAAAAAAAAAAAAAAAACAGTAGTACATATGTAATGAAAACTCCTACTTGCTATCTGATCTGAATTCATGCTCCATTCTGAGTCCAGAATTACTGGACATATGGTGCCCATACATGTATGTGTATTTTCCTCAACTGTCCAAAAAAAAAAAAAAAAAAAATCTGAGTTTAGCTTTTCCATTTTACAGAATGATTTGAATATCAACTTATTCAAGTAAGTTTATCATGAAAGAAGCCAAATAGTGACTGAAGTCTTATTTTTCAGGTATGGAATCTCACAACAAATGAAAAATACCAATTTAGAGTCCGGGCTGTAAACAAATATGGAGTAAGTGATGAGTGCCTCTCAGAAAAAGTCACTATTAAGGATCCCTACGGCCTACCTGGACCTCCTGGAAAGCCAAAAGTTTTAGATCGTACTAGATCATCAATGCTGGTGACTTGGGAGCCTCCTCTGCACAATGGTGGAGCTCCAATCACTGGCTACTGGCTAGAGAAGAGAGAAGTGGGAGGTGTCTATTGGTCACGAGTTAATAGAGCTCCTGTAACAAAACCATCAGTGAAAGGTCTAGAGTTTAATGTGCTTCGTTTGGCTGAAGGCGTTGAATACCAGTTTAGAGTTATGGCTGAAAATGTTGCTGGAATCGGCCCTCCCAGTGAACCATCAGACCCTGCTTTGGCAGCAGATCCCATATGTAAGTATATAGTTTATATGGCTATTTTTAAGGGTTATGTTACATTATGCTGACCTAGAACCACAGCATGCTACCACAATATGAATTGAATTTAGTGCAACTAATCCAAAGCTTTATGTTTGCATTAAGCTAAAAATGTTGTTGATTGCTTTCCTGATTTGCTATTTTTCACTTTTTTTTTAAGATAATTAGGTGTGATTTTAATTTTTTTACTCTCTTTTATACAAATTCTGGTTACAGCAATAGAAATATTGCTGAATAAAATTATTTAAGCTTAAAATATCGTTTTCAAAGTATTATTTTTCATTATTGTTATAGAGTTCAAGCTTTATGCATTGTATCCTAAGTACTCCTATGTAATATGTGTAATTAGTATGCATATTAAATATATTTGACTACATTTGTATAATTAGTATTGTATACTCTAGATGTGATAGAAAAAAACTCAAAATACTTGCATTCTTGTAGAAGCTATTCAGAAAAATACAACCACTAACTCTTACCTAATTTTTGCTTACTTTTGTTTTACAAGTTGTGCCTGATCCACCATCTTGCCCAGAAGTCAAAGACAAAACTAAATCAACTGTAGCTCTTGCATGGAAGCCTCCACAAAAGGACGGCGGCAGTCCAATAAAAGGATATATTGTTGAAATGCAAGAAGAAGGTACTACGGACTGGAAGAAGGTGAATGAAGGAGACAAACTCTTCCCTACATGTGAATGTGTTGTTCCCAATTTGAAAGAGCTCAGAAAATACCGATTTAGAGTGAAAGCTGTAAATGCTGCTGGAGAGTCAGAACCAAGTCCTGCAACATCTGAAATACCTGTCCAAGATATTCTAGGTAAGAGTTACTGGAATTAATTCAGGTATTAATATTGAGATGCCACCTACTGCTGTAAATCTTCACACAAGCTGTCAATTAGGCTCAAGTCAAAAACAATAAAATAATTATGCAAAAATGCAACAAAAGATTGATACATATTTTGGAAAGCAGCATGATGACCATCACCAGAGCATAATCAGTTAGAAAACTGCTGAGTACCTGCAGCCGTACTGAGCATGTACTATGTGTTTTATGAGGAAATTACAGCAAAAACATCACTTTATTTATATGTTTCCCAGCTTCTCTTTTGGTGCACTCAACCTGTTCTTACAAAATCAAGTTTTCTGAATGCCTGCCTGGGGGTTCTAGCTCAGTACTGGCAGAAATTTGTTTTCAGCTGCTCTAATAAATTACATATTAACATATTTTTGCAGAGGAACCAGAAATCTTTCTTGACATTGGAGCACAGGATTTTCTCTCCTGTCGTGCTGGCACAACAATAAAAATCCCAGCTGTTATCAAGGGTCGTCCAGTTCCAAAAACATTTTGGGAGTTTGAAGGAAAAGCAAAGACAACAGCAAAGGTTAATAAAAGAAAAAGCTATTTTTTTCTTTATCTATTTCTAGCTCTTTAAGTATATTCCCTTTATATTTACTTTCTTTCCTTTTATTTATAGGAGGGAGGTCATAATATACCAGAAGAAGCTCAGGTAAAAAAAAAAAAAAAAAGTAATAAATTTGTATTGTTACATTTTTTAATGTGTAAATATTTAAAGTTGATCTGTATATTCTCTATCTTCCTATAATGCACAGGTGGAAGCAACTGATACACGTTCAGTGATTACCATCCCTGAGTGCAACAGAAGTCATTCTGGGCGATACAGTATTACAGCAAAGAACAAAGCAGGACAAAAAACTGTTCACATCAGAGTCAATGTCCTTGGTATGACTTACACATATTGAAGTGTTCAAATAAGAATTTTTATTATTATCTTTCTATATATTTATGTAAATCTTGTTTTATTGTGGTTTTACCTTAACAGATGTCCCAGGTCCACCAAAAGACCTGAAAGTAAGTGATATCACAAGAGGAAGTTGCAAACTTTCTTGGAAGATGCCAGATGATGATGGTGGAGATAGAATCAGAGGCTATGTTATAGAAAAAAGAACAATTGATGGGAAAGCCTGGACAAAAGTCAATGCAAACTGTGGAAGCACTTCCTTTGTTGTACCTGATCTAATATCTGGCCAAGAATATTTCTTCCGGGTACATGCAGAAAACCGTTTTGGTGTTGGCCCTCCTGCAGAAACTATCCAACGGACAACAGCCAGGGATCCAATCCGTAAGTGAAATTAAAACTGACTTGATTCCTTCAAAAACAGATAGTGCTGTTCAGTGGATTTATTCACATTTCTTTTTCCCTTATAAAGATCCTCCTGATCCACCTATTAAACTGAAGATTGGCCTTGTAACCAAGAACACGGTGAGCTTAACGTGGAAACCACCGAAGAATGATGGCGGAGCTCCTGTTACACATTATAATGTTGAATGTCTCCATTGGGATCGTACTGGAGAGGTGAAAGAGGCTTGGAAGCAATGCAACAGACGTGATGTGGAGGAAACAAAGTTTACTGTTGAGGATCTTGTAGAAGGTGGAGAATATGAATTCAGGGTCAAAGCTGTAAATATAGCAGGCCCTAGCAGGCCATCAGCCACTGTTGGTCCACTTGTGGTCAAAGACCAGACATGTGAGTACTGACTGATACTAGTAAATACAAATTCCATTTTACATCTATGAAGCTTTTTTAATGTCATTTTTAATTTTTTTTTTCAACATTTCATTGTAGGTCCACCATCTATTGAACTCAAAGAATTTATGGAGGTTGAAGAAGGAACCGATGTTAACATTGTGGCCAAGGTAAAGGGTGTACCATTCCCCACATTAACATGGCTGAAAGCTTCTCCAAAGAAACCAGATGACAAAACGCCAGTGCAGTATGATCAACACGTCAACAAGCTCATCAGTGAAGATACTTGCACTTTATTGATTCAGCAGTCTCGCAGAAGTGATACCGGCTTGTTTACTATAACTGCAGTAAATAATCTGGGAACTGCTTCCAAGGAGATGAGACTAAATGTTCTGGGTAGATATCAAGAACTTTTATATGTTACATATATAGATTACATTCACATGTTAATTTATTTTAATTGCACTTGAATTAATTCTTTCTAAAAACTTAACTTTTAGGTCGTCCTGGACCTCCAGTGGGACCTATTAAATTTGAATCCATCTTGGCTGATAAAATGACAATATCATGGCTTCCTCCACTAGATGATGGTGGTTCTAAAATTACAAACTATGTTATTGAGAAAAAAGAAGCAAACAGGAGGACATGGGTACCTGTTACTAATGAACCTAAGGAATGCATCTTCACTGTTCCCAAACTGATGGAAGGCCATGAATATGTGTTCCGCATTATGGCACAAAATAAATTTGGTATTGGAGAACCTTTGGACAGTGAACCTGAAACAGCAAGAAATCTTTTCAGTAAGTAGAAATACGCTTTCAGGTTATGTAAGACTTTTTTTATACTTTGGTACGTGTAACACATCTGTAAAATACCCTTACTGCTTTTCTTTCTTCACTTCAATGAATTTTCTAGAATATCTTGAAGAATTTTAGCATTAGTAGTTTGTTCTTTAAAGCAGTTAGAGTGCTTAAAACATTTTTCTCTCTCTTGGTTATAAACTGAAACATAATCTCCAGCTTTTTATGGTTGGAATATATAGATAGGAATTAATCTGATAAGATTTGACTCATTATGCTATATCTGAGACGTTATTGATTTTATAGTTCTGGAAGAGTTATTTTGCTGTTTGCTGTTTTCAGTTCTGGATCACGATAAGGGGAATTAAAGAAATGAGCTTTTTTTTTTTTTTTTTTTTTTTTTTTTTTTTTTTAATTTGGAGTAAGTCTGGAAAGAGAAAATCATTCCTTAGAGATGGAAGGTTAGTCTGGTCACTGAAAAAAAGGTACTGATTCAGGAAGGAAAGAAAAATTAATTCTTGACAATCATTGTTTAAGATGTGGATATTCTATGTTGCAGAAGTATACATATACCAGAGGAGGAATGGCAAGGTGAAGGAGGGAAGGAATCTCATGCAGCTGGCTGATCACCTTATGAAGCAGTGATCAAGTGTCTCCATAGTAGTGTTTTGTATGTTAGATGTCTCCACTTTCCTTTGGCATTTTTACAAGCTGTGTGCAAATTTTTTTCTCCTAGCTGTTCCTGGGCCATGTGACAAGCCAACAGTGAGCAGTATAACACATGACTCCATGACTGTAAACTGGGAAGAACCAGAACATGATGGTGGCTCCCCTGTAACTGGTTACTGGTTGGAGCGTAAAGAAACTACTGGAAAGAGATGGACCAGGGTTAACCGTGATCCTATCAAACCTATGACATTAGGTGTTTCATACAAAGTTACAGGTCTTATTGAAGGCTCTGAATATCAATTCCGTGTATCAGCTATTAATGCAGCTGGCGTTGGTCCACCAAGCATGCCATCTGATCCAGCAATTGCTAGAGATCCTATTGGTAAATATCTTAGGTTCCTATTTTTGAATTTGAAAATGTTCTAGTGAAAACAAAGAATATATTGTTATGCTCTAATGATGTGATGATATTTTCCAGCCCCACCTGGCCCTCCTGTTCCGAAGGTTACTGATTGGACAAAGTCTTCTGTAGACTTAGAGTGGACTCCACCACTAAAGGATGGTGGTTCTAGGATCACTGGCTACATTGTTGAATATAAAGAGGAAGGAAAAGAAGAATGGGAAAGGGTAGGTGGAATACTATAACAGAATCTGGATTTCTTCTCTCCGTGTCTTTATCTAAAGAAATCCATCATAACATGTATTTTCTACAAATTTTCTTTATGTAAGCTATTTTATATATGTTAATACTTTATATATGTTATACTCTTTCTATATTTAAAATACAAGACCAAATTTTAAAATAAGTAATTTGAGTGCCAAGTTAATATTACAGTTTCATAAACTTAGAATTTAAATTCTGTAAAGATGTGACAAATTATGTAGGTAATCAGTGAAAAAGAACAGAAGTAAAATTAGACCTGGCATAAAAGTAATGAGTCTCACTGCTATGAGGCTGGCTGTGCCATATTATTTGCAACTAAGACATCCCTACGTTTTCCTACTTTTTTCCAGTAATTCATTATTTAAAATTTAAGTGATGCATAGTTTGGCTATTTTGTGTATCTCTATAAACACTTGGTGTGTTCTAAGTAATACCTAAATTGTTTGCCAATTTCCAGGTAAACAGGCTATATACAGGACATCTAGAAGGGACCGAACAATTCATTTTATCCCCATTATTGTTTATATTAACTTATTTGCACAGCAACACATGCCATTCTTCTGAGACCACAGAGTACTGTAGCATCTGTGCCTGCTACAATGAGCAAAAAAAAAAAGTGAATCTTTGGAAGAGTAGCTTCTATGTCCCTATCCTGTATTTCTTTATACTGTCTCTAAAATCCTCTATGTGGACTAGATCCTCCTATGCTTAAGAGTGTTGTGTGCTTGTAAATGTATCTGATCTAAGATTTGTTCCAAATATCACAAAGAAATTAATCATAGCTTGCTGTTGCCTGACATTATAATGTTTTTTTTTTCCAGGTGAAAGATAAAGAAATTAGAGGAACCAAGTTTGTTGTGACAGGATTAAAGGAAGGATGTTTCTACAAATTTAGAGTTAGAGCAGTGAATGCTGCTGGCATAGGAGAGCCTGGAGAATGCACAGACATTATTGAAATGAAGGATAGAATTGGTATTTGTTATTTACATTTACATTTTTATTATTTCTAAGTCAAATTAGAAAAAAAAAAAAAAAAGAAGGAAATTCATTGCAATATTTTGTTTTCCTCTCATAGTGGCTCCTGATATTAACTTGGATGCAAGTGTCAGGGACAGAATTGTCGTTCATGCTGGAGGAGTAATTCGGATCATAGCATATGTCTCAGGAAAACCGGCTCCAACAGTCACGTGGAGTAGGGATGACAGAGCTTTACCAGAAGAAGCTAAAATTGAAGAAACAGCTATCAGTTCTTCTTTGGTCATAAAGAATTGTAAACGGAGCCACCAAGGCATATACACTCTTCTTGCTAAAAACGCAGCTGGAGAACGGAAGAAGGCTATTATTGTTGATGTGCTAGGTAAACAGTAACTTCAGTGTTTGTGAACAAATAGACTTCTATAACATTCAGCATGTATACTTAAACATTTCATTTTTCTTCTTTGCTTTTAGATGTGCCAGGTCCTGTTGGCATGCCATTCCTTACTGAGAACCTAACGAATGACTCTTGCAAATTGTCTTGGTTTACTCCAGAAGATGATGGTGGTTCTCCTATTACCAACTATATAATTGAAAAACGTGAATCTGATCACAGAGCTTGGACTCCAGTAACCTATACAGTTACAAGACAGAACGCTACTGTTCAGGGACTCACTGAAGGAAAAGCCTACTTTTTCCGAATTGCAGCTGAGAATATAATTGGCATGGGTCCATTCACTGAGACACCAAAGGAGCTTGTCATTAGAGATCCAATAAGTAAGTATTATTTGGGGTTGGATTATTGTGACATCAGATGAATATGCACTTACTATATTTTTGTGGCGTTTTTTTCACAGCTGTTCCTGACCGTCCAGAAGACCTGGAGGTGAAAGCAGTTACCAAGAACTCTGTTACATTGACCTGGAACCCTCCAAAATATAATGGAGGCTCGGATATCACCATGTATGTTCTAGAAAGCCGTCTCATAGGAAAAGAGAAATTCCACAGAGTTACAAAGGAGAAAATGCTCGATAGGAAATATACAGTAGAAGGCTTGAAAGAAGGTGATACCTTCGAGTATCGTGTGAGTGCTTGCAATATTGTGGGGCAAGGCAAGCCATCATTTTGCACAAAACCAATCACATGCAAGGATGAAATTGGTATGTATTTCTTTCAGATTTATTTTGAAAAAAAAGACATATTAAGTGATTTCTTATTTTTTCTTACTACTATTGCTGATGTTTTGGGACATTGCACTTTTTAATTTGATCTTTCAGCTCCTCCGACACTTGACCTGGACTTTAGAGACAAACTTATTGTTCGGGTTGGTGAAGCTTTCAGCCTGACTGGACGTTATTCAGGCAAGCCTGCACCAAAGGTTACTTGGCTAAGGGATGATATTGTTTTGAAAGAAGATGACCGTACAAAGATCAAGACAACTCCTACCACTCTTTGCTTGGGAATTCTGAAATCTGTCCGTGGAGACTCAGGCAAATACTGTGTTACTGTAGAGAACAGCACAGGATCTAGAAAAGGATATTGTCAAGTTAATGTCGTTGGTAGGTTTTATTTATTTATTTTTAGTTATTCGTGTTTATTTTTAATAGAGATTAGCATTCATTGAATTATATGAAATGTAAAAATTAAAATGTGTTCTATATAACAATGTTTTGATTTACTGCCCTCTTTGTTATGCTAAAACAGTATTTATCAATATTGAGTACTTACAGCTTTGCTTATTTGCTATGAATAATTTAATGCTTTCACATTCAGAGAATGTCAACACAGTGCAGAAAATGTTAATTACCAGAATTACTATAAGCTATGTTTCTAATTGCATGATATATTTACTGTACTGGCATATGTCCTTATTTGACACTCATATAAAAGCATGCATTTGTTTCTTTTTTCTTTAATAGATCGTCCATCACCTCCAGTAGGCCCTGTTATATTTGATGAAGTTCATAAAGATCATATGGTAGTTTCCTGGAAACCTCCACTAGATGATGGAGGCAGTGAAATTACAAATTACATTATTGAGAAGAAGGATGCCCACAGGGACCTGTGGATGCCAGTTACATCTGCTACAGTTAAGACAACATGCAAAATTCCTAAGCTGCTTGAAGGAAGAGAATATCAAGTTCGAATTTATGCTGAAAATCTTTACGGCATAAGTGATCCTCTCATCTCTGATGAGATGAAAGCCAAGGACCGTTTCAGTATGTCATTTCTTTGCTATTTTACTTTAATAACTTAATCTTTGCTATATATGTTATTGTTATGAACTCATTAATTTTTTTTCAGGTGTTCCTGATGCACCTGAGCAACCAATCATTAAGGATGTTACCAAAGACTCTGCTGTGGTGGTTTGGAACAAACCATATGACGGAGGCAAGCCAATAACAACCTATATTGTAGAAAAGAAGGAAACAATGGCAACTAGATGGGTCCGAGTTACCAAAGATCCGATTTTCCCCAGTACTCAGTTCAAAGTGCCTGACCTTCTTGAAGGCTGTGAATATGAATTCCGTGTTTCAGCAGAAAATGAAATTGGTGTTGGTGATCCTAGTCCACCATCAAAGCCAATTTTTGCTAGAGATCCAATTGGTAAAGTATTACATTTTCTTATTCACACTTTAATGTACTCTTCAGTTACAAAACAATTTTAATGGTTGCTTTCTTTTTTTTTCTTTTTTTTTTTTTTTTAAAGCTAAGCCAAGCCCACCTATTAACCCAGAGGCAGTAGATAAAACAAAAAATTCTGTTGATTTGTCTTGGCACCCACCACGCCATGATGGTAATGGCAAGATAATCGGCTACCTTGTTGAGTATCAGAAAGTTGGAGACGAAGACTGGAAAAAGGCTAATCTAACAGCAGATTCTTGTCCTGAAACAAAATTTAAAGTCACTGGTCTTACTGAGGGTTTGACCTACAAGTTCAGGGTCAAGGCAGTCAATGCAGCAGGTGAATCAGAACCAGCCTATGTTCCTGATCCAGTAGAAGTAAAAGACAGACTTGGTGAGTAAAATCATGTAAGTTTACTGAAGAGATTTTTTTTTTTTAATTATTTTCTAAAAACTGTAATTTTGATTCCAGAACCTCCTGAGCTAATACTTGATGCTAATATGGCTCGAGAACAGCATGTAAAAGCTGGAGATACCCTGAGACTCAGTGCTGTGATTAAAGGTGTTCCATTCCCAAAAGTTTCTTGGAAGAAAGAAGATCATGAGGTCTCACCCAAAGCTGATATTGAGGTTACAGGAGTTGGCAGTAAGCTTGAAATTCGTAACACTGTCCATGAAGATGGTGGAATTTACTCTCTGACTGTTGAAAATCCAGCTGGTTCAAAGACTGTTTCAGTAAAAGTTGTCGTCTTAGGTAATCTTTCTGGTGTTCTTTCTCTACTGCATGTTTCTTATTATTTAATTAAAGATTAAGAAAAAAAAAAAAAAAGAAGAATGCCTAGAAAATATTAATAAACAGAGATATAGGGAATCACAAAATACCCAGTCTACATAGAAAAGGGTCTAAAAATGATAAGAAATACATTAATTCTCTAGAAGATTGCTTAGTTTTTGTAAAATACAATTTTGTTTTCAAATACCTAATAGATTTTTTTTTGACAATATTAGATAAGCCTGGTCCACCCAGAAATCTGCAAATCAGTGAAGTTAGAAGTGATTCTTGCTACCTCACTTGGAAGGAGCCAGAAGATGATGGTGGTTCTGTCATTACCAACTATGTGGTGGAAAGAAAAGATGTAGCATCTGCACAGTGGCTACCCATCTCATCATCCTCCAAGAAACGGAGTCACATGGCTAAATATCTGATAGAAGGCACTCAGTATCTCTTCCGAGTTGCAGCTGAGAATCAGTTTGGTAGAGGTCCATATGTTGAAACTATCAAGCCAATTAAAGCTATAGATCCACTGCGTAAGTTCAGTTATATGATTTGTTTTGTTGATCTGTTGGTAAACATGTGCTTATGGTACTCTGAT
This sequence comes from Nothocercus julius, assembly GCA_013398735.1. Classification (NCBI taxonomy): domain Eukaryota; kingdom Metazoa; phylum Chordata; class Aves; order Tinamiformes; family Tinamidae; genus Nothocercus; species Nothocercus julius. The sequence continues at coordinate 866,212 of VZSV01000050.1, read as the reverse complement.
ACCATAGACAGGCCATCTTAGTAACCACTTTGTTTTTATATTTTAAAAGATCCTCCAGGGCCACCAAAAAATCTACATCATGTAGATGTTGACAAGACTGAAGTTTCCCTTGTTTGGAATCGACCAGATCGCGATGGTGGTGCTGAGATAACTGGGTATTTGGTGGAATATCAGGAAGATGGTGCAGAGGAGTGGACTAAGTTCCAAACAGTCCCTATGCTAGATTGCGTTGTTACAGGCCTGGAAAAAGGAAAGATTTACAAATTCCGTGTGAAAGCTCAGAATATTGTTGGTCTTAGTCTTCCAGATACAACTATACCAATAGAATGTCAAGAAAAACTAGGTAATTTCTAGTTTCTTGTATTGATTCACTGATTCTTTCTCTCTTTAAGTAGTCCTCTTGAAATGCATATGATAATTTCTATCTATTTTTCTGTAATTCCAGTACCTCCATCTGTGGAACTAGATGTGAAGTTAATTGAAGGTCTTGTTGTTAAAGCTGGTAGCACAGTAAGACTTCCTGCAATTATGAGAGGTGTTCCAGTTCCCACTGCAAAATGGGTTACTGATGACACGGAAATTAAAAGTGAAGGCAGACATAAGGTTGAAACTGACAATTACTCAACTGTACTTACCATCAAAGACTGCATAAGAAAAGATACAGGAGAGTATCTACTCACAGTATCTAATGCAGCTGGCAGCAAAACTGTTGCTCTACATCTTACAGTTTTGGATGTTCCTGGTCCACCTACTGGTCCAATTAATATCCTTGAAGTAACACCAGAGCATATGGTTATTTCTTGGCGCCCTCCTAAAGATGATGGTGGAAGTCCTATAATAAACTATATTGTTGAGAAGCGTCAATCAAAGAAAGAAACCTGGGGAGTGGTTAGCTCAGGAACAAGTCACACAAAAATCAAGATTCCACGACTGCAGAAAGGCTGTGAATATATTTTCCGTGTTCGAGCAGAAAATAAGATAGGCATCGGTGCACCCCTTGATTCAGAACCAACAGTTGCTAAATACATGTTTGATCCACCATCCCCACCTGGCAAACCAACAGTTTATGATATTACAGAAAATGCTGCAACAGTGGCTTGGACCCTACCAATATCTGATGGCGGAACACCAATAACTGGTTATATAGTTGAACGCCGGGAAGCATCTGGTAAATGGGTTCGTGTCAATAAGACACCAGTACTTGATATGAAGTACAGAGTCACTGGTCTCTTTGAAGGCAACACGTATGAATTCAGAGTTTTAGCAGAAAACATGGTGGGCTTAAGCAAACCATCTCCAAGCTCTGATCCAATAAAAGCATCACGTCCTATCACTCCTCCTGGACCACCTATCAATCCAAAATTAAAAGACAAAACCAAGGAAACAGCTGATCTTGTGTGGACAAAGCCCTTCAAAGATGGTGGCAGCCCGATTCTGGGATACATTGTGGAATGTCAGAAAACTGGAACTACACAGTGGAGCAGGATTAATAAAGATGAACTCATTAGACAGTGTGCCTTTAGAGTACCTGGGTTAATAGAAGGCAATGAGTATAAATTCCGAATTAAAGCTGTCAACATTGTGGGAGAGGGAGAACCAAGAGAACTGGCAGAAACTGTACTTGCAAAGGATATTCTCTCTCCTCCAGAAATAAGCCTAGATGTGACCTGTCGAGACATAATCACTGTAAGAGTAGGCCAAACGATTCATATTACTGGGAAAGTAAAAGGCAGGCCAGATCCTGACATAACATGGTCTAAGGATGGCAAAGTGCTAGTCCAAGAAAAGCATATTGAAATAGTTCATGATCTACCTAATGTTGAACTGCAAGTGAAGGAAGCCAAAAGATCTGATCATGGCAAGTATATAATAGCAGCAAAGAACAGCTGTGGACATGCTCAAGCTTTTGCCATTGTTAATGTACTTGATAGACCTGGACCATGTCAGAACCTGAAAATAAGCTATGTCACAAAAGATTCTTGTATGATCGCATGGGAGAACCCAGTGGATAATGGTGGCTCAGAAATTACAAATTACATAGTAGAATACCGGCAACCCAACCAGAGGGGATGGTCAATTGTCTCATCTGATATCACGAAACGATTAGTAAAGGCAAATCTTATAGAGAACCGTGAATACTTCTTCAGAGTTTGTGCGGAAAACAAAATAGGTCCAGGTCCTTGCATTGAGACAAAGACTCCCATTCTTGCCATCAATCCTATTGACAAGCCTGGAGAACCGGAAAATCTTCACATTGCAGACAAAGGAAAGACATTCGTATATCTGAAATGGAGAAGACCAGATTACGATGGTGGAAGTCCTAATTTAAGTTACCATGTTGAAAGAAAACTGAAAGATTCAGATGAATGGGAAAGAGTGCATAAAGGCAGTATTAAGGAAACACACTACATGGTAGATAAGTGTGTTGAAAATAAAATCTATCAATTCCGAGTTCAAACCAAGAATGAGGCAGGAGAAAGTGACTGGGTGAGAACAGCTGAAGTTGTTGTAAAAGAAGACCTGCAGAAACCAGTGCTAGACTTGAAGTTAAGTGGGGTGCTGACTGTAAAAGCAGGAGACACAATTAGAATTGAAGCTGGACTTAGAGGAAAGCCACAGCCTGAAGTTGTATGGACAAAAGACAAAGATGCCACAGATCTAACCAGATCTCCAAGAGTCAAAATTGAAACAACTTCTGACACGTCTAAATTTATTCTCACAAAATCGAAACGTAGTGATGGTGGGAAGTACGTGATTACTGCAACTAATACAGCTGGTAGTTTTGTAGCATATGCTACTGTTATTGTTTTGGATAAGCCAGGTCCTGTAAGAAACTTGAAAGTTACTGACATTTCAAGTGATAGATGTACTGTTACTTGGGACCCTCCTGAAGATGATGGTGGTTGTGAAATACAGAACTACATCCTAGAAAAATGTGAAAGCAAACGTATGGTTTGGTCTACATACTCTTCTTCTGTCCTAACAAACTATGCAAATGTGACACGCCTCATTGAAGGTAATGAATATATATTCAGAGTCCGTGCAGAGAATAAAATGGGTACTGGTCCACCAACAGAAACACATCCAATTATTGCGAAAACTAAATATGATAGACCTGGACGCCCCGACCCTCCAGAGGTCACTAGAGTTAGTAAAGAAGAGATGACTGTAGTTTGGAATCCACCAGAATATGATGGCGGCAAGTCAATTACAGGATACATTTTAGAGAAAAAAGAGAAACGATCACTGAGATGGGTTCCTGTTACTAAGACTGCAATCCCAGAGAGACGCAAGAAGGTTACAAATCTCATCCCTGGCCATGAATATCAATTCCGTGTCAGTGCTGAAAATGAAGTTGGACTTGGAGAACCAAGCTTGCCTTCAAGACCCGTAGTAGCAAAGGACCCAATAGGTACCATACTACAGTATTTTACTGTACTTCTCTTACTGTTAACTTAACAAATTGTTTAATTGCTCAGATGTATCCTTATCTGTAACCGTTATTGTGTTTTTTAGAACCACCTGGTCCTCCCACAAACCTGAGGGTGGTTGATAGCACAAAGAGTTCCATTACCCTTGGCTGGGGAAAACCAGTGTATGATGGTGGTGCTCCAATTATTGGATATGTTGTGGAAATTAGACCAAAAGTTGAGGGTGCTGATCCTGAAGCCGGATGGAAACGATGCAATGTTGCTGCACAAGTTATTCATACAGAATTTACAGCCACCAGCCTGGATGAGAAACAATTATATGAGTTCAGAGTTTCTGCACAAAATCAGGTTGGCCTTGGCCGTCCTGCTGAACTGAAAGAAGCTGTGTCTCCTAAAGAAATACTTGGTGATTTTTCCTATCTTCTTTATGAATGCTTACATGCAGTCTCTATTTGTTTTGTTTTAATATTATTTCATATGCTAAACCTGGCATTTTGTTTAATTTTGTCTTTCAGAACCTCCTGAGATTGAGTTGGATGCAAGCATGAGAAAGTTAGTCACAGTCAGAGCAGGATGCCCTATCCGACTTTTTGCTATTATTAGGGGTCGCCCAGCACCAAAAGTCACCTGGAGGAGAATGGTTGTTGATAACGTCATCAGAAAAGGACAAGTTGATCTGGTTGACACTATGGCCTTCTGTGTCATCCCCAATTCAACACGTGATGACTCAGGCAAATATTCATTGACACTTGTTAATCCAGCTGGAGAAAAGGCTGTGTTTGTGAATGTCAGAGTCCTAGGTGAGTAACCAGAAAAACACTTGCAGACAATTATAATTATTTTATCTGTTAATTATAGAAGTTTTATGATGCCTAGCACTTACAGTATTTGAGCACAACTGTATCAACTAGCAGTAATTCCTTCCATATAAGAAGTTATTAACCCACTTAAAATTTAACTTGTTAAAGAAGAAAAGGTACCATAAATTGATTTTTTTTTTTTTTCTAATAGATACTCCTGGACCTGTGGCAGACTTCAAGGTGTCAGATGTCACCAAGATGTCATGTCATCTTTCATGGGCACCTCCAGAGAATGACGGGGGTAGCCCAGTGACTCATTACATCCTGGAGAAACGTGAGGCTGACAGAAAGACCTGGGCAACTGTCACTTCAGAACTAAAGAAAACTAGTTTCCAAATAGCTAATCTTATACCTGGAAATGAGTACTTCTTCAGAGTAACAGCAGTAAATGAATATGGGCCAGGTGTTCCAAGTGATATACCAAAACCAATCCTAGCATCGGATCCCTTAAGTAAGTACGCATTTATGCATTTTTTATTGTTTTCCTTTATTATTTATTCCTCAATTATTAAGATTTTGCATTTTTGATGAAGCAGGTATTTCTAAGCCAGATAATGCTCCTAACCACTCAGTGGCTTCTTTTTTTTTCTCCTTTATAAAGGTGAACCTGATCCACCAAGAAAACTTGAAGTTACTGAAATTACAAAGAACAGTGCTACTTTAGGCTGGCTGCCACCACTGCGTGATGGAGGTTCTAAAATCGATGGGTACATTGTTAGCTACAAAGAAGAAGAACAACCAGCAGATCGATGGACAGAATATTCAGTTGTTAAAGATCTGTCCATTGTTGTAGCTGGTCTGAAAGAGGGAACGAAATACAAATTTAGAGTGGCGGCTAGAAATGCTGTAGGAGTAAGTTTGCCAAGAGAAGCTGAAGGAGTATTTGAAATTAAAGAACAGCTCAGTAAGTATCTGATTACATGCTTCCTATGTTAAATAATCTGTTTTAACAATCAAATCAGCAAGAATTTTAGTTCTTGGACCCAAGTAAGCCAGCTACTTTATGAAGTTATCTAGAAGATTATAGTTAACAGTACTGAACACATTTAACATGTCGGAAAGCATGAGGGTTGAACACTAATTCAGAATCATTAAAGAATTATGGGGTACCTTTCAATTGCGTACAAATGGAAGCAGAAGATGTGAACTGAGGAGAAATACTAAATACATTCCATGAATTTAAAGAGACAGAAGAGTCAGCACAGGAGTTCAAGAGGGAAATGGAGCCAAAATTAGGAGCTGTGTTAAGAAAACTTAAATGAAATTTTTTGTAAAGTCAGTAAAAATGTGAGAGAGGGAGGGAAGACAGATTGATCCACTTAAGGTGTGGGAAAGATTTTGCAGAGATGAAGAAGTGGGAGAAGAGGGGTTCTACTTGAAGAAAAATTCACAGGTAGTAAAAAGATTGCCTGTGGAAGAAGGTTTGGCTCAGTGAAAACTTAAGTCTTTTTGTAAGACAGACATAAAGGATGGGAAAAGCAAGGCAGCATTACAAGACAGGAACTTTTTCAGAGTGGGCAATGACGTGTTCCAGACATAAAGAAGAATAATGTGTGATGCATAGTGTGCTAGTCTTTACATAAAAATATGAGAACGTAAACTAAACTCAAAAATATTCTTCTGTAGCTAGTATCAGAATGCAAAAGTAAAATTGGAGTAGATAATTGCCCACTGCAGAATCTCAAGTTGTCCATAAGTGGAACCTAAATGAAAAATTATTTGTCATTCCTACTGGTAATACCACTGTAGGTAGAAACAAAGAAGTTTTGCATGAAAAAGTAAGAAAAAGTTGAAGTTGAATTTATATGTCTGTGTGTGCTTTTTTTTCCCCAGTCCCACCTAAGATCTTGATGCCTGATCATGTTCACATTAAAGCTGGAAAGAAACTCAGAGTTGAAGCTCATGTATATGGGAAGCCTCAGCCAGTCTGTAAATGGATGAAAGGAGACCAAGATGTATTAGTATCCAGTCGCCTTGCTGTACATAAAACAGAAAAATCTTCTGTCCTTATCATTAAGGATGTGACTAGAAAAGATAGTGATTTTTACACTCTTACTGCAGAAAACAGCTCTGGCACTGTTAGTCAGAAAATCAGAGTGATAGTCATGGGTATGTGTAATTTTATTACTTTTAAACACAGACTTACAGAAAACTAGTTTCAGTAAATTCCACTTACATCCCTTTTTCTTAATTTATATCTATTTGCAGATAGGCCAGGTCCACCACAGCCTCCCTTTGACATTTCTGAAATCGATGCTGATGCTTGCACTCTGGCATGGCATATACCTCTTGAAGATGGTGGCAGTAACATTACAAACTATGTAGTTGAGAAATGTGATGTAAGCCGAGGGGACTGGGTAACAGCTGTAGCTTCTGTTACAAAGACAAGTTGCAGAATTGGAAAATTGATTCCAGGAGAAGAATATATGTTCCGTGTTCGTGCTGAAAATCGCTTTGGCATTTCTGAGCCACTTACATCTGGCAAGATGATTGCAAGGTTCCCATTTGGTATGTCAATATTTTACAACAGCATTATTTTTATAGTCCTACTAGTAGGAAAGCATGTAATTGATATCCATCCTTATATTTCCCTCTAGATGTTCCTAGTGAGCCAAAGAACGCACGTATTACCAAGGTCAATAAGGACTGCATTTTTGTTGCCTGGGATAGACCAGATAGTGATGGAGGCAGTCCAATCACTGGTTATCTCATTGAACGTAAAGAAAGGAACAGTTTACTCTGGGTGAAGGCTAATGACACAGCAGTGCGCTCCACGGAGTACCCTTGTGTGGGGCTGATTGAAGGCCTTGAGTATACTTTCAGAATTTATGCACTGAACAGAGCTGGGGCCAGTAAACCTAGCAAACCAACTGAGTTTGTCACAGCAAGAACACCAGTCGGTAAGCCAAACAGACTAATAGTAACTGCTGTTATTATGGTTAGTTTAATTATATATGCAACAGCATAATCTTCAATTTGCTCTTATGTTTTTGTTTTCATGTCTACCATAACTGTTCTATAAACAGGATCCATTAAAGCCATTCTTTTATTCATCAGATTTTTTTGGCAAAACAGACTATAACGTAATCTTATTTGGCTTAGATCCCCCTGGAAAACCTGAAGTTATTGATGTCACTAAGAGTACTGTATCACTGGTATGGACAAAACCAAAGCATGATGGTGGAAGCAAACTTATTGGCTACTTTGTTGAAGCTTGCAAATTACCTGGTGATAAGTGGGTCCGGTGCAATACAACTCCTCATCAAATACCTCTAGAAGAGTACACTGCTACAGATCTGGAAGAGAATGCGCAGTACCAATTTAGAGCAATTGCCAAGACAGCAGTTAACATTAGCCGACCTTCAGAACCTTCTGATCCAGTGACCATTCATCCAGAAAACGGTGAGAAATGTAACAATATTTGAGAACTCTGATAAGAGTCTGTGCATTTTAACTAATACTTATGTGAGGAGTTAGATGTTTATTTCTTACTAGTTTAATTTTTGTGTTGTTTCCTTTCAGTTCCTCCCAGGATAGAGTTGGATGTATCTATGCAGTCACAGCTTACAGTAAAAGCTGGAACTAATGTGTGCCTGGAGGCAAATGTATATGGCAAGCCTATACCAACAATCACCTGGAAGAAAGATGGGGAAGTTTTAAAACCATCTGAAGGTGTTAAGATCACAACTAAGAGAAACCTTGCTACAGTTGAGTTATTCAGTGTTAACAGGAAGCAAACAGGAGACTATACTATTACTGCTGAAAATGCAAGTGGATCAAAGTCAGCAACCATTAGGCTTAAAGTACTTGGTAAGCTAAAGACTGTTAATAAATATATTCATAGTTAAATGATATAGCAAGAGCTAGAGCTGTAATCCAAGCTGTGATCCAAGAGCTAGAGTGGTAAGAACATGATCTTAATTTTTCCAGATAAGCCTGGTCCTCCAGCATCCGTTAAAATCAAACACATGTATGCAGATCATGCAGCGCTTTCTTGGGAGCCTCCTCTGGAAGATGGAGGTTCAGAAATTACTAACTACATTGTTGACAAGCGTGAAACAAGCAGACCAAACTGGGCCCAAGTTACAGCCAATGTACCAATTACAAGCTGCACCGTGGAAAAACTGATTGAAGGACATGAGTATCAGTTCCGCATATGTGCTGAAAATAAATATGGTGTTGGAGACCCTATCTTCACTGAACCAGCAGTTGCTAAGAATCCATATGGTAAGTGTTTTGCAGTATACCTTCATAAATCATTGTTTTTTTTTTTTTTTTTTTTTTTTTTTTTTTTTTTGTATATGCTTATGAATGTGAACATAACTTTCAAATAAATCTTCACAGATGTACCTGGACCTTGTGATCCACCAATAATCAGTAACATAACAAAAGATTTTATGACTGTTAGCTGGAAACCCCCAGCTAGTGATGGTGGATCCCCAATAACTGGTTATATACTTGAGAAGCGTGAAACTAAGGCTCTGAACTGGACAAAGGTAAACAGAAAGCCTGTCATTGAAAGAACTATTAAGGCCACTGGACTCCAGGAAGGAACAGAATATGAGTTCCGGGTAACAGCACTGAATAAGGCCGGACCTGGCAAGCCTAGCGCACCATCTAAAGCGGCATATGCTCATGATCCTCAATGTAAGCTAAAAGTAATATCTCAGATGGTATGTCTAAATATTTTTGTACAACATTTTATATGACTCACTTTGCTATTTTGCAGATCCTCCTGGCCCACCTGCCTTCCCAAAGGTGGTTGATACTACCCGTAGTTCAATAAGCCTGTCATGGAGCAAACCAGCATATGATGGTGGAAGCCCTATTATTGGTTATCTAGTAGAAGTAAAAAGAGCTGACACAGACAACTGGGTCAGATGCAATCTACCCAAGAACTTACAAGCCACACAATTTGTGGTAACCGGCCTGATGGAAGATACAGAGTACCAGTTCCGTGTTTATGCTGTCAATAAGATTGGATACAGTGATCCAAGTGATGTTCCTGATAAACACACTGCCAAAGATATTTTAAGTATGTTTATTGAAAACAATTAACTGGTTGACTTTTAATTCATAGGATAGATTTGTAACAGATCAGAGAAGGAGATTAATCTGGAATGTGATATTTCTGGAAAACTGTAGATTCAAATTGGATAATTTGAAAGAAAATGGGGCAGAAGTGAACAGAATCTGAATATGGTGTTTACTTCTTTTACTTGCATGCCAGATGCATTCACCTCTTATTCTGGGCCTTCAAGAATCTTTTTCTATCTCTAGTTATACAATGAGATTTTTCAGACCTCTCTCCCATCCTCAAAACTTTCTTACTCAGACCTTCTAAAGAATTTGGAGTTGAGATTGCTTTATTAAGTATCTGTGTGGCACACTATTTAACTGTATGGCACTCATTTCTTAATAGCCATGCTGCCTACTCGATGTGCTTTGCTGTATTTACAAAAGCATTGCTTCACAGAGCTGTCTTGATTCGGTATATAGGGAACTGTCTAGGAAATTTTGAAGCTCCTTTGAATTATGGAGGAACTGTGAGACTTCTTCGCATAATAAGAAATGCAGGTAGTGGCAAAGAAGAGAAGAGAAGGAAGAGAAGTTGGTTTTTAAAAAAAAAAAAAGGAAAAAAAGGTTTTAAGAATTATTTTGAAATTTGAAATGGGAATCAGGTCACTAACTAACATCACTATAGACATAAGAGCGAGTTAATTAATCTAGAAAAATGATAGTAAACAAGATTTTCCTGTCACAGTTTAGTAATATTCTTAAAGATGGTATTTTAATTTAATGTTTTTTTGTTACACACACAGTTCCTCCGGAGGGAGAACTTGATGCGGAACTAAGGAAAGTCCTTGTGTTGCGTGCTGGAGTCACAATGAGGCTTTATGTGCCTGTAAGAGGACGTCCACCTCCAAAGATTACATGGTCTAAAGTGGGTGCCAACCTAAGAGATAGACAAGGATTAGACATCAAGTCAACTGATTTTGATACCTTCCTGCGTTGTGAAAATGTAAACAAATATGATGCAGGAAAATACGTCCTAAGTCTGGAGAACAGCTGTGGCAAGAAAGCATACACCATTGTTGTAAAAGTACTTGGTAAGTGTCAGAGTTTCCCCCAGACTACTGTATTTATTCACTTCTTCAACTAATTCAACTGATAACTGTTCAGGTTTTTTTTCTTTACTAAATCAAACGTTTGTGGGGGGGGGTGTATTCATTTAGATACTCCAGGACCGCCTATTAACCTGGTTGTAAAAGAAGCATCTAAGGATTCTGCCTTCATTACATGGGAGCCTCCACTAATAGATGGTGGCAGTCCAGTCAAAAATTACGTCGTTGAAAAACGTGATGCAGAAAGGAAGTCATGGTCCACAGTATCTACAGAGTGTCCAAAGACAAGCTGCAGGATAACTAACTTAGAAGAAGGCAAATCTTACTTCTTCAGGGTTTTTGCCGAAAATGAATATGGTATTGGTGACCCCTGTGAAACTCGTGATGCTGTTAAAGCTTCTGGTAAGAAAAAAATAAACTATTTCTTCTACTTTGCTATTCACATCATTTTAATTTTTAGCTTAAATGGGCCTTTACTATATTTTTACACCTTCCAGAAACACCTGGACCAGTTGTGGATCTAAAAGCTTCAGCTGTAACAAAATCGTCATGCAATTTAGTATGGAAAAAACCTATCAGTGATGGTGGAAGCCGTATCTTTGCATATGTTGTTGAAGTTCTGACTAGTGAAGATAAATGGCATGAAGTTATGCGATCCAAGAACCTCCACTTTTCAATGAGGGACCTAAAAGAAGGACAGGAATACACTTTTAGAGTGATGGCCCAGAATGATGCTGGATATGGAACTCCAACTGAGCTCACGATTGTGGCAAGAGATGACATTGGTAAGAAGCAACTTAAGATCATTAATAATAATCATTATTATGCATACATACAAATCAGGTGCCTTTAAAACAGCATCTGATTTTTAAAAAAAGAGTTGAGTAATTGGTTACTTTTTTTTTTTTTTTGCAGTGGCACCTGATCTTGATTTAAGAGATCTACCAGATTTGTGCTATGTAGCTAAAGAAGGTAGCAATTTCCGTCTTAAAATACCCATTAAAGGCAAGCCTGTCCCAACTGTAACTTGGAAGAAAGGTGAAGACCAAGCACTTACTGAGAGTGGAAGAGTTGCATTTGAATCTACAGCAGTTAACACCACACTTTTAGTACGTGACTGCCAGAAAGCTGATGCTGGAAAGTACACAATCACTCTGAAGAATGTTGCTGGCAGCAAAGAAGGCACCATTTCTGTAAAAGTTGTGGGCAAACCCGGTATACCAACAGGTCCAGTGAAATTTGAAGAAGTCACAGCTGATGCCATAACCTTAAAGTGGGGTCCTCCAAAAGATGATGGTGGTTCAGAAATCACTAACTATGTCCTAGAGAAGAGAGATAATGTAAACAATAAATGGGTTACTTGTGCTTCTGCAGTCCAGAAAACTACATTTAGAGTTACAAGACTTCATGAAGGAAATGAATATACGTTCAGGATCAGGGCTGAAAATAAATACGGAGTAGGTGAAGGACTTAAATCTGACCCTGTCATTGCCAAGCATCCCTTTGGTAAGTATATATAATTCATTTTTAAGCTTTAAAATAATGTTTTAGGAGGGATATTTATTTTTTCATTTTTTGTATTGTTTAGATGTGCCAGATGCACCTCCACCTCCCAACATTGTTGAAGTTCGGCATGATTCTGTAGCTTTAACTTGGACTGATCCCAGAAGAACTGGAGGCTCACCAATCACAGGTATATTCACAAAGGCCTGTTAGTATTTCCCCTCTTAATAGTTCTTCCTCCCTGTCAAAGAGCAAGATAAAACTATAAGATGTATATGCTTTAAATTGATTGATTGTACTGTTTTACTTCCTATTCTTTATTTATACTGAATTATTTTTAAAGGTTGAACTTAAAAATCAGTAACTGAGAAACAGAAACAGCTGAAGCACCTAAAGAAAGAAAAACAAACTGTGTGCGTTACCTGGGTCTTTAAAATTAACGATTTGCATTTACAAAGTATATAATTACATACATCTGTAATGTATATTCACATCCATTTCTTAATCTGTTTTTCATTGTGACTCCAGCACGGTTCCTATATGATAATGCCATATAGACACAGTGGTGTTTCACAGTGGTATTGCACAGGAAGATTTCTACAAAGCTTTCATATTTTACATCTTAAATTTATCTTTTAGGTTATCATGTTGAAGTGAAAGAAAGAAATAGTCTTCTGTGGAAAAGAGCCAATAAAACTCCAATAAGGATGAGAGATTTCCGAGTGACAGGGTTAACTGAAGGTCTGGAATATGAGTTCAGAGTCATGGCAATCAATCTGGCTGGAGTAGGTAAACCCAGCCTGCCATCTGAACCAGTTGTGGCACTTGATCCTATTGGTGAGTTATTGGGAGAACACAAATCAAATAAAAATTCTCAGAGCTGAAATCACTGCTGTCTGACCATGGCTTATTATTTTTTCTTTAGATCCTCCTGGGAAACCTGAAGTTATCAGTGTAACTAGGAACTCAGTGACACTCATTTGGACAGAACCAAAATATGATGGTGGACATAAGTTAACTGGGTACATTGTTGAAAAACGAGATTTGCCTTCAAAGACATGGACAAAGGCTAATCACGTCAATGTTCCAGACTGTGCATTTACTGTAACTGACCTTAATGAAGGTTCCAAGTATGAGTTCAGAATAAGAGCAAAGAACACTGCAGGAGCTATCAGTCCTCCATCAGAACCCACAGACACCATAATATGCAAGGATGAGTATGGTATGTGGATAGCATTAAGAACGAAGGATTTTACTTGAATTATTAATACCAAGTGTTTTTTGTTGTTGTTGTTTGTTTGTTTGTTTGTTTTCCTGTGTTCTTGTTAAAATAATCATTGGGTTTTGGTTTGTTTTTCACAGAGGCACCAACTATTGTTATTGATCCTCCACTGAAGGAAGGTTTAACAGTGAAAGCAGGAGAAACCATCACACTGTCTGCCATTAGCATACGTGGCAAGCCACTTCCAACTTCATCATGGTCAAAAGCTGGAAAAGATTTTAGACCTTCAGAGCTTGTGCACATTGAAACAACGCCAACTTCTTCAACTCTAAGCATCAAATATGCAGCCAGAAAAGATTCTGGTGAATACACCATCACGGCAGCCAATCCTTTTGGTACTAAGCAAGAGAGCATACATGTGAAAGTTTTAGATGTTCCAGGACCTCCAGGGCCTATTGAGATCAGTAACGTTTCATCAGAAAAAGCCACTCTTACATGGTCACCTCCTGCAGAAGATGGTGGATCACCAATCAAATCATATGTTCTTGAAAAAAGAGAAACCAGCCGCCTGCTCTGGACATTAGTTGCTGAAAATATTGAGAGCTGTAGGCACGTTGTCAGTAAACTCATCCAAGGAAATGAGTATGTTTTCCGTGTCTCAGCTGTAAATCATTATGGAAAAGGTGAACCAGTACAATCAGAACCAGTTAAAATGGTGGATAGATTTGGTAAGCAAAACAAGATAAAAAGTCCGAATGTGTTTTTCTTATTTTAATAGATTCGTTTTTTGTCTTAACTTTGTACTTTTTTCTTCCTTACCAGGTCCCCCAGGCCCTCCTGGAAAACCAGAAGTAACAAATGTGACTAAAAATACTGCGACAGTTACCTGGAAAAGACCAGCAGATGATGGTGGAAGTGAAATAACAGGTTACTATGTGGAGAGAAGAGAAAAGAAAGGTTTAAGATGGGTCAGAGCAACAAAGAAACCAGTTTCTGATCTAAGATGCAAAGTAACAGGGCTCCTGGAAGGAAATGAATATGAATTCCGTGTCAGTGCAGAAAACAGAGCAGGAGTTGGACCACCAAGTGATGCTTCAAACTCAGTCATATGCAAGGATGTTGCATGTGAGTATCATTCTTTTCTTTTAGCAAAGTTCATACAAACGGTAAGAGTGGCTGTCTATATAATATATTTATCTAACATAATGTGATATGTTATCTTTTCTTCACTTTTCAGACCCACCAGGTCCGCCTGCAAATCCAAGAGTAACTGATACTACAAAGACAAGTGCATCTTTAGCCTGGGGCAAGCCTCACTATGATGGTGGACTTGACATCATTGGCTATATAGTGGAGCATCAAAAGGAAGGCGAAGAAGAATGGGTAAAAGACACAACAGGGACTGCTTTAAGAATCACTCAGTTTGTTGTTGCTCATCTACAGACAGGAGCCAAATACAATTTCAGAATCTCTGCCGTGAATGCTGTAGGCGTTGGTGAACCAGCAATAATTCCAAGTGTTGAAATCAAAGACCGGGAAGAGATTCCTGACTTTGAATTAGATGCTGAGCTGAGAAGAACACTTGTTGTTAGAGCTGGACTAACTATTAGGATTTTTGTACCAATTAAAGGACGTCCAACTCCAGAAGTTACATGGACAAAAGATGGTGTGTCACTCAAAGGGCGTGCCAACATTGAAAATACAGACTCTTTTACACTCTTGATTGTCACAGAGTGCACCAGATACGATGCAGGAAAATATGTAATGACTCTCGAAAATGCTGCTGGTAAGAAGACTGGCTTCGTAAATGTAAAAGTTCTGGATACCCCAGGTCCACCAATAAACCTTAAGCCTAGAGAAATAACCAAAGACAGCATCACCCTCCAATGGGATATGCCTCTGATAGATGGTGGTTCACGTATAACAAACTATATTGTTGAGAAACGTGAGTCAACTCGAAAAGCATATTCAACAGTCACAACTAATTGTCAGAAGTGTTCTCTAAGAATTCCTAACTTGGCTGAGGGGTGTGAATACTATTTCAGAGTGCTGGCTGAAAATGAGTTTGGTATTGGTGAACCAGCTGAAACTGCAGAACCAGTAAGGGCATCTGAGGCACCATCACCACCTGAGAGCCTCCACATTATGGATGTAACACGGAACTCAGTTAGCCTGGCTTGGCCAAAACCAGAACATGATGGTGGTAGCAAGATCACTGGGTATGTAATTGAAGCCCAGAGGAAAGGCTCCAACCAGTGGGCACACATCACAACAGTTAAAACACTGGACTGTGTAGTGAAGAATCTAACTGAAAATGAAGAATATACTTTCCAGGTTATGGCAGTTAACAGTGCTGGAAGGAGTGCCCCAAGAGAAAGCAGGCCAGTTATTATCAAAGAACAAACGATGCTTCCAGAGTTTGACCTCCGTGGTATCTATCAGAAAACAGTCATTGCCAAAGCTGGTGACAACATTAAGATTGAAATCCCTGTACTTGGTCGTCCAAGACCAACTGTAACTTGGAAGAAAGAAGACCAGATACTTAAGCAAACACAAAGGGTTAATTTTGAAAATACTGCAACTGCAACCATATTAAACATCAATGAATGTACACGAAGTGATAGTGGCCATTACCCACTGTCAGCTAAAAATGTTGTTGGAGAAGTCAGTGAAGTTATCACTGTTCAAGTTCATGACATACCTGGGCCTCCTACTGGACCAATCAAATTTGACGAAATTTCATCTGACTTCCTAACATTTTCATGGCAGCCTCCTTTGAATGATGGAGGTGTACCTATAAGTAACTATGTTGTGGAAATGCGTCAAACTGACAGCACCACGTGGACTGAGCTGGCAACCACAGTGATACGTACCATGTTTAAAGCCACTCGTCTTACAACTGGAGTTGAGTATCAGTTCCGTGTTAAAGCTCAAAACAGATATGGAGTTGGTCCAGCCATTACTTCAGAGTCTATCGTTGCCAACTATCCATTTAAGGTACCTGGGCCTCCTGGTACTCCTCAAGTGATTGCAGTCACCAAAGAAACCATGACCATTAGCTGGAATGAGCCAGTTACCGATGGTGGAAGCCCAATTCTGGGTTATCATGTTGAAAGAAAAGAACGAAATAGCATTCTTTGGCAGACTGTAAGTAAGATAATGGTATCAGGCAATATCTTTAAATCAACTGGACTTACTGATGGCATTGCATATGAATTCCGTGTTATAGCAGAAAATTTGGCTGGTAAAAGTAAGCCCAGCAAGCCATCTGAGCCTGTCTTTGCTTTAGACCCAATAGATCCACCTGGCAAGCCAGTTCCTCTGAACATCACAAGGCATGCAGTGACGCTGAAGTGGACTAAGCCAGAATATAATGGAGGTTTTAAAATAACTGGCTACACTGTTGAAAAAAGAGACCTTCCTAATGGCCGCTGGCTGAAAGCTAACTTTAGCAATATACTAGAGACTGAATTCACTGTAAGTGGTTTGACAGAAGATGCTGCTTATGAGTTCCGTGTGATTGCGAGGAATGCTGGTGGTGCTGTTAGCCAGCCCTCTGAGCCATCAGATGCCATAACATGCAGAGATGACATTGAAGCACCAAGGATAAGGGTGGATGCTAAATACAAAGACACTTTAGTACTGAAAGCAGGTGAAGTTTTCAGACTGGAGGCTGATGTTTCAGGTCGCCCTCCACCAACTATGACATGGACAAAAGGAGAAAAAGAACTTGAAGATACAGCAAAACTAGAAATAAAAATAGCAGATTTCTCTACTGTTCTTATTAACAAAGATTCTTCAAGAAAAGATGGCGGTGCCTATACACTTACTGCATCCAATCCTGGTGGCTTTGCCAAGCATATCTTCAATGTTAAAGTTCTTGATAGACCTGGTCCCCCAGAAGGGCCTTTGGCTGTGTCTGAAGTCACTGCAGAAAAATGTGTGCTGTCATGGTTACCTCCACTGGATGATGGAGGTGCAAAAATTGACCATTATGTGGTTGAAAAACGTGAAACCAGTAGATTGGCATGGACAACTGTAGCCACAGAAGTTCCGTTAACTAAACTGAAGGTTACTAAGCTGCTGAAGGGCAATGAGTATGTATTTCGTGTTATGGCCGTTAACAAATACGGCGTTGGTGAGCCCTTGGAATCAGAACCCGTTCTTGCAGTAAATCCATATGTACCACCTGATCCACCTAAAACACCTGAAGTTACAGCAATTACAAAAGATTCTATGGTTGTCTGCTGGGGCCACCCTGATTCAGATGGTGGGAGCCCAATAACTAACTATATTGTGGAACGTCGTGACAGAGCTGGTCTACGCTGGGTGAAATGTAACAAAAGGGTCGTTACTGATTTACGTTATAAAGTGTCTGGACTGACAGAAGGCCACGAATATGAGTACAGGGTCATAGCTGAAAATGCTGCTGGACTTAGTGAGCCAAGCCCAACCAGTCCATTCTATAAAGCTTGTGATACTGTATTTAAGCCTGGGCCCCCAGGTAATCCTCGTGTTTTGGATAGCAGCAAATCCTCCATTACAATAGCATGGAACAAACCAATATATGATGGCGGTTCAGAAATCACAGGCTACATGGTTGAGATAGCACTGCCTGAAGAAGATGAGTGGAAGATTGTCACACCACCAGTAGGTCTAAAAGCTACTTCCTTTACCATCACTGACCTCAAAGAAAATCAAGAGTATAAGATCCGGATATATGCTATGAACTCTGAAGGCCTTGGGGAACCTGCTCTTGTTCCTGGAACTCCAAAAGCTGAAGAAAGAATGCTACCTCCAGAGATCGAGCTTGATGCAGAGCTACGTAAAGTTGTCACTATCCGAGCCTGCTGTACTCTAAGGCTCTTTGTCCCAATTAAAGGAAGACCAGCACCTGAAGTAAAATGGACAAGAGAACACGGAGCATCTTTGGATAGAGCAAGCATTGAATCGACAAGCTCTTATACTTTACTCATTGTCGAAAATGTGAATAGATTTGATAGTGGCAAATACTTACTGACAATTGAAAATAGTTCAGGCAGTAAGTCAGCATTTGTGAATGTCAGAGTTCTTGATACCCCTGGGGCACCTCAAGATTTGAAAATAAAGGAAGTTACAAAATCATCAGTTACGCTTACGTGGGAACCTCCTCTCGTTGATGGTGGCTCTAAAATAAAAAATTATATCGTTGAAAAGCGTGAGTCAACAAGAAAAGCTTATTCAACTGTTAATGCTAATTGCCACAAGACTAGCTGGAAAGTTGATGCACTGCAAGAAGGCTGCAACTATTACTTTAGAGTCCTAGCTGAAAATGAATATGGAATAGGCCTTCCAGTTGAAACTTCAGAGTCCGTGAAAGTATCAGAAAGACCACTTCCACCAGGGAAAATAACTTTATTGGATGTGACAAGAAACAGCGTTTCCCTGTCTTGGGAAAAACCTGAACATGATGGTGGTAGCCGAATTCTGGGCTACATTGTAGAAATGCAAAGCAAAGGCAGTGAAAAGTGGTCAACTTGTGCTACAGTAAAAGTTACTGAAGCCACTATCACAGGATTGATCCAAGGTGAAGAGTACACCTTCCGTGTTTCAGCTCAGAATGAAAAAGGCATTAGTGATCCTCGCCAGCTGGGTATACCAGTTATTGCAAAAGATCTTGTGATTCCACCAGCTTTCAAGCTACTGTTTACTACTTTCAGTGTTCTAGCAGGAGAAGACTTAAAGGTTGATGTTCCTTTTGTTGGTCGACCCAAACCAGCAGTGCTTTGGCATAAAGACAACGTGGCATTGAAGCAGACTACAAGAGTAAATGCAGAAAGTTCAGAAAACAACACACTGTTAACAATAAAAGAAGCTTGTAAAGATGATGTGGGAGCATATTTGGTTAAACTTACAAACTCTGCAGGTGAAGCAACTGAGACCCTAAATATTGTTGTCCTTGACAAACCAGGACCTCCAACTGGACCAGTAAAAGTAGATGAAGTAACAGCAGATAGTATTACTATTTCCTGGGAACCTCCAAAGTATGATGGTGGCAGCTCTATCAATAATTATATTGTAGAAAAGCGAGACACTTCTACCACATCTTGGCAGATCGTGTCAGCTACTGTTGCAAGAACAACCATAAAAGCATGTCGGTTAAAGACTGGCTGTGAATATCAGTTCAGAATTGCAGCTGAGAACAGATATGGAAAGAGCACCTTCCTCACTTCTGAGCCAATCATAGCTCAATATCCTTACAAACTTCCTGGTCCACCCGGAACACCTTTTGTAACAGCTGTGTCAAAAGACAGTATGGTGGTAGAATGGAATGAACCAGTCAATGATGGCGGTAGCAAGATCATTGGCTACCACTTGGAGCGCAAAGAAAGAAATAGCATTCTGTGGTCTAAACTGAATAAAACACCTATTCTAGATACTAAATTTAAAACAAGTGGCCTTGAGGAAGGTCTTGAATATGAGTTCAGAGTTTCTGCAGAAAACATAGTGGGCATTGGAAAGGCAAGTAGAGCATCTGAATGCTATATTGCCCATGACCCATGTGACCCTCCAGGTCGTCCAGAACCTATTATTGTCACAAGAAGCTCAGTAACACTTCAATGGAAGAAACCTGTATATGATGGTGGAAGCAAAATCACAGGCTATGTTGTTGAAAAGAAGGAGCTACCAGATGGTCGCTGGATGAAAGCAAGTTTTACAAATGTCATTGATACCCAATTTGAAGTAACAGGCCTTGTTGAGAACCAGAGGTATGAGTTCCGTGTTATAGCACGAAATGCTGCTGGTGTTTTCAGTGAACCCTCTGAGAG
Organism: Nothocercus julius; assembly: GCA_013398735.1. Taxonomy (NCBI): domain Eukaryota; kingdom Metazoa; phylum Chordata; class Aves; order Tinamiformes; family Tinamidae; genus Nothocercus; species Nothocercus julius. The sequence continues at coordinate 846,262 of VZSV01000050.1, read as the reverse complement.
TTCAGGGGCAATTACAGCAAGAGATGAAATAGAACCACCTCAGATAAGTATGGATCCAAAATACAAAGACGTTATCGTAGTACATGCTGGTGAGTCATTCAAGCTTGAAGCTGATGTTCATGGCAAACCAATACCTTCCATTCAGTGGCTAAAAGGTGATCATGAGCTGACAAATACTGCTCGTATGGAAATAAAAACTACTGATTTTGCAACAAGCCTTAGTGTAAAGGAAGCCATTAGAGTTGACAGCGGCCAGTACGTATTACTGGCGAAGAATGTTGCAGGTGAAAAGAAAGTTCCTGTTAATGTCAAAGTTCTTGATAGACCTGGACCACCTGAAGGACCTGTTGAAATTACAGGCGTTACCGCTGAAAAATGTGTGTTGGCCTGGAAGCCTCCACTACAAGATGGTGGTAGTGATATTTCACATTATGTTGTAGAAAAAAGAGAAACCAGTCGCTTGGTTTGGACTGTTGTTGATTCAAATGTGCAAACCCTTAATTGCAAAGTTACCAAACTTCTAGAAGGAAATGAATATGTTTTCCGCATCATGGCAGTAAATAAATACGGAGTTGGTGAACCTCTTGAATCTGAACCTGTACTTGCGAAGAACCCATTTGTAGTGCCACTTCCACCAAAGGCCCCAGAAGTCACAGCTATTACGAAGGATTCTATGATAGTTGTATGGGAGAGACCACCCTCAGATGGTGGTAGTGAAATATTAGGCTATGTCCTTGAAAAACGAGATAAAGAAGGTATTCGCTGGACAAGATGTAACAAACGCCTGATAAGTGAACTGCGATACAGAGTGACTGGACTTATAGAAAATCATGATTATGAGTACAGAGTTTCAGCTGAAAATGCTGCAGGTCTTAGTGAGCCAAGCCCACCTTCCACTTACTATAAGGCGTGTGATCCTATTTACAAGCCAGGTCCACCCAATAATCCTAAGGTTGTGGATGTCACAAGATCTTCAGTTTTCCTCTCGTGGGGTAAACCTATCTATGATGGTGGCTCTGAAATTCAGGGATACATTGTGGAAAAATGTGATGTAAGTGATGGTGAATGGGCAATTTGTACCCCTCCAACTGGAATTAAAAACACTCATATGGAAGTAGAAAAATTAGTAGAAAAACATGAATACAAGTTCCGTATCTGTGCCGTTAATAGAGCAGGAGTTGGAGAGCATGCGGATGTTCCTGGTTCTGTTATTGTTGAAGAAAAGATGGAACCACCAGATCTTGACCTTGACATGGAATTAAGGAAGATTGTAAATGTAAGGGCAGGTGGCTCCTTAAGACTGTTTGTTCCTATCAGAGGCCGCCCAACACCTGAAGTAAAATGGGGTAAAATGGATGGTGAGATCAGAGAGGCAGCTATTATTGATACCACCAGCAGCTTTACTTCCCTTGTCCTAGACAATGTTAACAGATTTGATACTGGAAAATATACTCTGACTTTAGAGAACAGCAGTGCAACAAAGTCTGCTTTTGTCAGTGTAAGAGTATTGGATACCCCAAGTGCACCTGTTAACTTAAAAATCAGAGAGATCACAAAAGACTCTGTTTCACTTTCATGGGAGCCTCCTCTCTTAGACGGTGGAGCAAAAATTAAGAATTACATTATTGAAAAACGTGAAGCAACAAGAAAGGCCTATGCAGCTGTTGTAACAAACTGCCACAAGACTTCATGGAAAGTAGATCAACTTCAGGAGGGCTGCTATTACTTCTTCAGAATCTCTGCTGAAAATGAATACGGAATCGGCCTCCCTGCAGAAACAAGTGACCCAATTAAAGTTGCTGAAGTTCCACAGCCTCCTGGGAAAATAACAGTGGATGATGTCACAAGAAACAGTGTCTCACTAAGCTGGGAAAAGCCTGAACATGATGGTGGCAGCAAAATCATTCAGTACATTGTCGAAATGCAAGCAAAGGGCAGTGAGAAATGGTCAGAGTGTGCTCGTGTAAAGACACTTGAAGCGGTTATTACTAACCTGACCCAAGGGGAAGAATATCTTTTTAGAGTAATGGCTGTAAATGAAAAGGGTAAGAGCGATCCTAGAGCACTTGCAGTTCCAATAGTCGCCAAAGACTTGGTAATCGAACCTGATGTAAGACCTGCTTTTCATAGTTATAGTATCCAAGTTGGACAAGATCTGAAAGTAGAAGTACCAATTAAAGGTCGACCTAAACCAACTGTTACTTGGGTAAAAGATGGCCAGCCATTAAGGCAGACAACCAGAGTCAATGTTAGCGAATCGACTGACCAGACTGTACTGAATATTAAAGAAATTAGCAAAGAGGACAGTGGCATATATGAAATTACAGTGGCTAATGTTGTTGGGCAGAAGTCTGCTTCTATTGAAGTTATAACTCTAGACAAACCTGACCCTCCACTGGGGCCTGTGAAGTTTGATGAAATTAGTGCAGAAAGTATTACAATATCATGGAATCCCCCAGCATACACAGGTGGCTGCCAAATCACCAACTATGTTGTTCATAAGAGAGATACAACAACCACTGTATGGGAAACAGTCTCAGCTACTGTTGCAAGAACTACCCTGAAAGTGGCCAAACTGAAGACTGGTTCAGAGTATCAGTTCAGAATATTTGCTGAGAACAGGTACGGGCAGAGCTTTGCTTTGGAATCTGCCCCAGTTGTAGCACAGTACCCCTACAAAGAACCAGGACCTCCTGGCACCCCATTTGTGACCACTGTTACAAAAGACTCCATGGTTGTACAGTGGCATGAACCAGTAAATGATGGTGGCAGTAGAGTTTTGGGCTACCATCTTGAGAGAAAGGAGAAGAACAGCATTTTATGGACTAAAGTAAACAAGACTATTATTCATGATACAAGTTTTAAGACAACTAACCTTGAAGAAGGAATAGAATATGAATACAGAGTTTCAGCGGAAAATATTGTTGGTGTCGGCAGAACAAGTAAGGTTTCTGAGTGCTATGTAGCTCGTGACCCATGTGATCCTCCAGGACGCCCAGAAGCCATAATAATAAAAAGGAGCTCTATCACTCTGCAGTGGACCAAACCAGAATATGATGGTGGTAGTAAGATTACTGGTTACATTGTAGAGAAACGTGACTTACCAGATGGTCGCTGGATGAAAGCTAGTTTCACAAATATCATTGAAACTCAGTTCACTGTAACAGGGCTTACTGAAGACCAAAGATATGAGTTTAGAGTGATTGCAAAGAATGCTGCAGGTGCAATAAGCAAACCTTCTGACAGTACAGGACCGATAACAGCAAGAGATGAAGTAGAACTTCCGCGAATTTCAATGGATCCAAAGTACAAAGATACAATTGTTGTAAACGCTGGTGAAACATTCAGACTTGAGGCTGATGTTCACGGAAAGCCGCTACCAACAATTAAGTGGTACAAAGGAGATAAAGAACTTGAAGAAACTGCTAGATGTGAAATAAAGAACACAGATTTCAGCACATTAATGACTGTAAAAGACGCTATTAGAGTCGATGGTGGACAGTACATTTTAGAAGCCTCTAATGTTGCAGGAACAAAGACAGTAACAATAAATATAAAAGTCCTGGACAGGCCAGGACCTCCACAAGGCCCAGTACATGTGACAGGAGTTACAGCTGAAAAATGTTCATTGGCATGGGCTCCTCCTCTTCATGATGGTGGCAGTGATATTTCTCATTACATTGTAGAGAAGAGAGAAACTAGTCGCCTAGCATGGACTGTTGTTGCTTCAGAGGTTGTACCTACAATGCTGAAAGTAACAAAACTCTTGGAAGGAAATGAATATGTTTTCCGTATTATGGCAGTTAACAAATACGGGATTGGTGAGCCATTAGAATCTGCACCAGTAATGATGAAAAATCCTTTTGTAGTCCCTGGTCCTCCAAAGGCCTTAGAAATTACCAACATCACAAAAGATTCCATGACTGTCTGCTGGAGCCGACCTGATAGTGATGGAGGCAGTGAAATCATTGGTTACATAGTTGAAAAGAGAGACCGAGCAGGCATCAGATGGATAAAATGTAATAAACGCCGAATTACTGATCTTCGATTAAGAGTTACAGGATTAACAGAGGATCATGAGTATGAATTCAGAGTTTCTGCTGAAAATAGTGCTGGAGTGGGTGAACCAAGCCAAGTTTCTCCTTACTTTAAAGCTTGTGATCCAATGTTCAAGCCTGGTCCTCCTACAAATGCTCATGTTGTAGATACCACCAAAAGTTCAATTACACTTGGTTGGAGTAAACCTATTTATGATGGTGGTTCTGAGATCCAGGGGTACCTTGTAGAAATCTGCAAAGCAGATGAAGATGAATGGTCACTCGTTACTCCACAGACCGGTGTGCGTGTCACTCGATTTGAAATCACAAAGCTTACTGAACATCAAGAATATAAACTACGAGTATGTGCCCTCAACAAGGTTGGTGTAGGAGAGGCTGCATCCATTCCTGGTACTATTAAACCAGAAGATAAACTTGAAGCTCCAGAACTTGATATTGATTCAGAGCTAAGGAAAGGCATAGTGGTTAGAGCTGGTGGGTCTGCTAGGATTCACATACCATTCAGGGGCAGACCAACACCTGACATCATGTGGTCTCGAGAAGAAGGTGAATTCACAGAAAAAGTTCAAATTGATAAAAGCATGAACTACACACAACTCTCAATTGACAACTGTGATAGAAATGATGCTGGAAAATATATCCTTAAGTTGGAGAACAGCAGTGGTTCTAAAACTGCTTTTGTTACAGTAAAAGTCTTGGACACGCCTGGACCACCACAAAACTTAGTAGTAAAGGATATAAAGAAAGATTCTGCTCTGTTATCTTGGGAACCACCAATTATTGATGGTGGTGCAAAGGTAAAGAACTACGTTATAGACAAGCGTGAATCAACTAGGAAGGCATTTGCAAATGTAAGTGCTAAGTGTGGCAAGACAAGCTTTAAAGTTGAAAATCTTACAGAAGGAGCAATTTATTACTTCAGAGTTATGGCTGAAAATGAATTTGGAATTGGTATTCCAGCTGAAACCGCAGATGCTGTCAAAGCCTCAGAACCACCTCTGCCTCCTGGGAAAGTAACACTTACAGATGTGACTCAGAGAAGTGCATCACTTATGTGGGAAAAACCTGAACATGATGGAGGTAGCAGAATTTTGGGATATATTGTTGAAATGCAGCCTAAAGGAACAGAAAAATGGAGTGTTGTTAGTGAGACCAAAACTTGCAATGCAGTTGTGTCTGGTCTAAGTCCAGGGCAGGAATATCAATTCCATGTGATTGCCTACAATGAAAAAGGCAAAAGTGATCCCAGAGCACTTGGAGTTCCTGTGATAGCTAAAGATTTGACAATTGAGCCAAGTTTCAAGTTGATGTTTAATACATACAGTGTACAGGCTGGAGAAGATCTAAAGGTAGAAGTACCATTTATAGGTAGACCCAAGCCTACTATTACTTGGACAAAAGATGACCAGCCAGTTAAACAGACAACCAGATTGCAAATTCAGGATACACCAGCATCAACTATCTTACATATTAAAGAAAGCAACAAAGATGACTTTGGTAAATATACAGTAACAGCAACCAACACAGCTGGTACAGCAACAGAGCATCTGAGCATAATTGTACTGGAAAAGCCTGGCCCACCACGAGGACCTGTCCGCTTTGATGAAGTTAGTGCAGATTTTGTTGTTTTATCATGGGATCCACCTGATTACACTGGTGGCTGTCAGATAAGCAACTATATAGTGGAAAAGCGTGACACAAGCACTACCACATGGAGTATTGTTTCAGCAACTGTTGCAAGGACAACTATCAAAGCAACAAAGCTTAAAACAGGTTCTGAATACCAGTTCAGGATTTCTGCTGAAAACAGATATGGGAAGAGCTCTCCTTTGGATTCTAAATCAGTTGTTGTGCAATACCCATATAAGGTACCAGGGCCACCTGGAACTCCGTTTGTAACAGCTGCTTCCAGGGACCATATGATCGTACAATGGAATGAACCAGTTAACGATGGAGGAAGCAAAATTCTTGGCTACCACCTTGAACGTAAAGACAAGAACAGCATTCTTTGGACAAAACAAAACAGGTCACGCATTACAGACACCAAATATAAAACAGATGGCCTTGAAGAAGGTCTTGAATATGAGTTCAGAGTTTCTGCTGAAAACATTGTTGGCATTGGCAAAGTCAGTAAAGTTTCAGAACTGTATGTTGCCCGAGATCCATGTGAACCACCTGGCCGCCCCGAGGCCATTGTTGTCACAAGAAATAATGTCACATTGAAGTGGAAAAAGCCAGAATATGATGGTGGAAGCAAAATAACAGGATATATTGTAGAAAAGAAAGAACTGCCAGATGGTCGTTGGATGAAAGCCAGCTTTACAAATGTGTTGGAAACGGAATTTACAGTAAGCGGTCTTGTTGAAGACCAACGATATGAATTTAGAGTGATTGCAAGGAATGCAGCTGGTTGTTTGAGTGAACCATCTGAAAGCACAGGACCCATTACTGCCAGAGATGAAATTGAAGCACCAGGGGCTTCCCTGGATCCTAAATACAAAGATGTCATTGTTGTTCATGCTGGAGAAACTTTTGTTCTTGAAGCTGATATCCATGGCAAACCCATTCCTGACATCACATGGTCAAAGGATGGTAAAGACCTCGAAGAAGCAACTGCAAGAATGGAAATCAAATCTACTATTCAGAAAACAACTCTTACTGTCAAAGACTGTATAAGAGTAGATGGAGGTCACTATACTCTTAACCTCAGAAATGTTGGTGGCACAAAATCTATACCAATCACTGTAAAAGTGCTTGACAGACCAGGACCCCCAGAAGGACCTTTGAAGGTTACAGGTGTCACTGCAGAGAAATGCTACTTGGCATGGGCTCCACCTTTACATGATGGTGGTTCTAGTATCTCACATTATATCATTGAGAAGAGAGAGACAAGCAGGCTTTCATGGACCCAAGTAGCTACAGATGTGCAAGCTCTTAACCACAAGGTAACCAGACTCCTTGCAGGTAATGAATACATTTTCCGTATAATGGCAGTGAACAAATATGGAACTGGAGAGCCCTTGGAATCTGAGCCAATTGTGGCTCGTAATCCATACAAACCCCCTGGTCCTCCTTCAACACCTGAAGTTTCAGCAATCACAAAAGATTCTATGGTTGTAACATGGGGTCGCCCAGAAGACAATGGGGGAGCTGAAATCGAAGGTTACATAGTTGAAAAACGAGATAAAGATGGTATCCGATGGACAAAATGCAATAAGAAAAGACTGACAGACTTGCGCTTCAGAGTAACAGGTCTTACTGATGGGCATTTCTATGAATTCAGAGTTTCTGCTGAAAATGCTGCTGGTATAGGAGAACCCAGCGAGCCATCCATTTTCTATCGTGCCTGTGATGTACTGTACCCACCAGGCCCACCAAGCAATCCAAAGGTTACAGATACTTCTAGGTCATCAGTTTCCCTTGCCTGGAGTAAGCCTATTTATGATGGTGGTGCTCCTGTTAAGGGATACGTAGTAGAAGTAAAAGAAGCTTCTGCTGATGAATGGACTATATGCACACCCCCAACAGGATTACAAGGAAAACAGTTCACTGTAACAAAACTCAAAGAGAACCAGGAGTATAACTTCCGAATCTGTGCCATTAACTCAGAAGGAGTAGGAGAACCTGCCATTATACCTGGTACAGTCATTGCAGCTGACAAGATTGAACCTCCTGAAATTGAACTTGATGCAGATCTCAGAAAAGTAGTCACTGTACGTGCTAGTGGTACATTACGTCTGTTTGTTACCATCAAAGGAAGACCAGAACCTGAAGTTAAATGGGAAAAAGCAGAAGGAACAATTAGTGATCGAGCTCAGATTGAAGTCACTGGTTCCTATACAATGCTGGTCATTGATAACGTGAATAGATTTGATAGTGGCAGATACAATCTAACTTTAGAGAACAACAGTGGCAAAAAATCAGCTTTTGTTAATGTCAGAGTGCTTGACACGCCTAGCGCACCCGTAAACTTGACAATCAGAGAAGTGAAGAAAGATTTTGTAACTCTAGCCTGGGAACAACCACTTATTGATGGTGGAGCTAAAATTACTAACTATGTAGTTGAGAAGAGAGAATCCACAAGAAAGGCATATGCTACAGTTACCAACAACTGCACTAAGAATTCCTTCAAAATTACTCAGTTACAGGAAGGATGTAGTTATTACTTCCGTGTTTTAGCTGTAAATGAATATGGGGCAGGCTTACCAGCAGAAACACCTGACCCGGTTAAGGTTTCTGAACCACCTTCCCCACCTGCAAAGGTAATTCTTGTAGATGTGACTCGTAACTCTGCTTCAATTAAATGGGAAAAGCCAGAGAGTGATGGTGGCAGTAAAATTACTGGTTATATAGTTGAAATGCAAACTAAAGGAAGTGTAAAATGGAGCGCATGCACCCAAGTGAAAACATTAGAAGCAACAATAACAGGCCTAACTATGGGAGAAGAGTACAGTTTCAGAGTGATTGCTGTTAATGAAAAAGGAAAAAGTGATCCAAGAGAACTTGGTGTCCCAGTCATCGCAAAAGATATTGAAATCCAGCCTTCTGCTGAACTCCTTTTCAACACATTCACTGTGAAAGCTGGAGATGATCTTAAGATTGATGTGCCATTCAGAGGGCGACCTCTTCCAACTGTTACCTGGAAGAAGGATGGTAATCCTTTAAAAGAGACAACCAGGGTAAATGTTCACACATCAAAGACTTCAACTTCGCTATCCATCAAGGAGGCATTAAATGAAGATTTGGGACATTATGAATTACATCTTTCAAATAGTGCTGGATCAACAACAGCTTCTTTAACTGTAATTGTCCTTGACAGACCAGGACCGCCAACTGATGTACATATTGACGAAGTTAGTGCTGATAGTATAACTCTGTCTTGGAAACCTCCAGAATATGATGGTGGATGCCATATTAGCAACTACATTGTGGAGAAACGAGAAACTACCACAACAACATGGGATGTAGTATCTGCAGCAGTTGCAAGAACATCAATTAAAGTATCTCGTCTGACCACTGGATCGGAATATCAGTTCCGCATTTGTGCAGAAAACCGCTATGGGAAGAGTACTTATGCTAATTCTCCCTCTGTTGTGGCAGAGTATCCATTTAAGCCTCCAGGACCACCTGGAACTCCTCATGTGGCACATGCAACTAAAGCTTTCATGATTGTAACCTGGCAGGTACCAGTTAATGATGGAGGTAGCAGAGTCCTAGGATATCACCTGGAGTGTAAAGAACGAAGCAGCATTCTTTGGACAAAAGTCAACAGAAGCCTTATACCTGATACACAGATGAAAGTTACAGGTCTTGATGAAGGACTGCTGTATGAATATCGTGTGTATGCTGAAAACATTGCAGGAATAGGCAAATGCAGTAAATCATGTGAACCGGTTGCTGCAAGAGATCCATGTGATCCTCCTGGTCAGCCAGAAGTTACTAATATTACAAGAACTTGTGTCTCACTGAAATGGACTAAACCAGAATATGATGGTGGTGCTAAAGTAACAGGATATATTATTGAACGCAGAGAGATACCAGATGGTCGTTGGCTAAAGTGTAATTTTACTAATGTGCAAGAAACATACTTCGATGTAGGTGGACTTACAGAAGACCAGCGATACGAATTCCGTGTGATTGCCAAGAATGCTGCTGGACTTTTTAGTGAGCCATCTGAATCAACCGGGCCTGTGACTGTAAAAGATGATGTAGAGGCTCCAAGAATTATGATAGATGTCAAATTCAGGGATGTTGTAGTTGTGAAAGCTGGAGAGGTGTTTAAAGTCAATGCTGATATTGCAGGACGGCCAATACCAGTGGTTTCTTGGACAAAGGATGGCAAGGAACTAGAGGGAAAAGCTAGAGTTGAAATATCCTCAACAGATCACACTACTGCAATAACTGTTAAGGACTGTATTCGACGTGACTCAGGACAGTATGTACTAACATTACAAAATGTTGCAGGAACAAAATCTTTGACAATTAATTGCAAAGTGCTTGATAGACCTGGTCCACCTGCAGGCCCAATAGAAATAAATGGCCTTACTGCTGAAAAGTGTCATTTATCATGGGGACCCCCTCAAGAAAATGGTGGTGCCGATATTGATTACTATATTGTAGAAAAAAGGGAGACCAGCAGAATTGCATGGACACTTTGTGAAGGAGAGCTTAGAACAACATCCTGTAAAGTTACAAAATTACTTAAGGGTAACGAGTATATTTTTAGGGTGATGGGAGTTAACAAATATGGTGTTGGTGAGCCTCTGGAAAGTATTGCTGTCAAGGCCCTAGATCCATTTACAGTTCCAAGTCCACCTACGTCTTTAGAGATCACTAGTGTGAGCAAGGATTCTATAACTCTGTGCTGGGCAAGACCTGAGAGTGATGGAGGCAATGAAATCTCTGGCTATGTAATTGAAAGACGTGAGAAAACTAGTCTAAGATGGATCCGTGTGAACAAAAAACCAGTTTACGATTTAAGAGTGAAATCATCGGGTCTGCGCGAAGGCTGTGAATATGAATTCCGGGTTTATGCAGAAAATGCTGCTGGTCTCAGTCCTCCAAGTGAAGCAACACCACTGATTCGGGCAGAAGATCCACTCTTCTTGCCCTCTCCACCATCTAAACCTAAGATCATAGATTCTACAAGGTCAAATATCACAATTGGGTGGACAAAGCCACTATTTGATGGAGGTGCTCCTGTAACTGCATACACAGTTGAATACAAGAAAACTGATGAAACTGACTGGTCAGCTGCTATTCAAAACTTAAGAGGTACAGAATACACTGTAACTGGATTAACATCAGGCTCCGAATATGTCTTTAGAGTAAAATCCATCAACAAAGTTGGTGTCAGTGAACCAAGTGATGTCTCAGAACCTCAGGTGACAAAGGAAAGAGAAGAAGAACCTGTCTTTGACATTGACAGTGAAATGCGGAAGACTTTAATTGTAAAGGCTGGTGGATCATTCACAATGACTGTTCCTTTCAGAGGCAAACCAATCCCAAATGTATCATGGAATAAACCAGAAACTGATCTCCGTACACGAGCAAGCATTGATACTTCAGATAATTGCACATCTCTTACTATTGAAAAAGCAACAAGAAATGATTCTGGAAAATACACATTAACATTACAAAATATCCTGAACACGGCTACCTTGACTTTAGTCGTCAAAGTTCTTGATACTCCTGGACCACCATCTAATATTGCTACAAAAGATGTAACTAAAGAATCTGCTGTACTATCTTGGGATGTTCCTGAAAATGATGGTGGAGCACCTGTAAAGAACTATGTTATTGAAAAACGAGAAGCTAGCAAAAAGGCATGGGTCACTGTCACAAACAATTGTCATCGACTTTCATACAAGGTGACTGGCTTGCAAGAAGGTGCCATTTACTACTTCCGAGTTTCTGGAGAAAATGAGTATGGTATTGGAGTACCCACTGAAACCAAGGAGGGAACTAAAATAACAGGTATGTTTCACTAAGAAAAATATTTGATAATATTTGGTTACATGAAGTACATATTTTAAAATGTTTACCTTAAAATAATATTAAAATATTCAGTTTGCTGTATGAAAGTTGAGTTTGTGGTACGTAGCTCTGTAGTTTTACAGATGTAAAAGAGCTAAGTAATGGCTTGAATTTTAAATGGCTTGTATTTTACCTAGAATGTTTCTAATACATGAATTCATTAAAAAACACGTTTCCTCAATCCATGTGACATTCCTATGTAATCAGCTGAAAAAGAGAAATAAAGGAATAGTTCTAATATTGATTAACCCATTGCATTTTTTTTTTCCAGAAAAACCAAGCTCACCAGAAAAGCTTGGAGTAACAAATGTCACAAAGGACAGTGTTTCTCTTTCTTGGCTAAAACCAGAACATGATGGTGGAAGCAGAATTGTGAGCTACCTCATTGAAGCTCTTGAGAAAGGACAGCAAAAATGGGTTAAGTGTGCAGTTGTGAAGACAACTCATCATGTTGTTCATGGTCTTAAGGAGAATGTTGACTACTTCTTCAGAGTGTCTGCAGAAAACCAAGCTGGTTTAAGTGATCCTAAGGAACTGTTACTCCCGGTTACAGTTAAAGAGCATCTAGGTATGCTTCCTGACATCAGAGACAAAAGCTGATAAACATTACATTGGGTTCCTGCTTAAAAAAATAACTTTTAAAATATTTGTTTTGTTTTGTTTTTTCAGAATCTCCTGAGGTTGACATGAAGGGCTTCCCTCATAATACTGTATATATTCGAGCAGGATCAAACCTAAAAGTTGAAATTCCAGTTTCTGGAAAACCGTTGCCAAAGGTGACTTTGTCTAGAGATGGTGTTCCACTGAAACCTACCATGAGATTTCATACAGAAACCACAGCAGAAAGTCTCATTATTAATCTTAAAGAAAGTGTGGCTGCTGATGCTGGCAGATACGACATTACTGCTGCCAACTCAAGTGGCACCACAAAATCATTTATTAATATTGTTGTGCTGGATAGACCCGGTCCTCCCGTTGGGCCTGTTGTCCTTAGTGATATCACTGAAGAGAGTGTAACTTTGAAATGGCAGCCACCAGCTTATGATGGTGGAAGTCAAGTTACCAACTATATTGTACTGAAAAGAGAAACAAGTACTGCTGCTTGGTCTGAAGTGTCTGCTACCGTTGCTAGAACTGTTATTAAAATCATGAAGCTCACAACAGGAGAAGAATACCAATTCCGTATCAAAGCAGAGAACCGCTTTGGCATCAGCGACCACATTGACTCACAGTGTGTGGTGGTCAAGCTTCCTTACAGTAAGTAATATGCTTCTCACACGATAAATGTTGACATTTTTAATGCTCAATTGTTGATAGACTATTTTTGTTAACAATTGACCACTTCTTTTGATCTCTTCAGCTACCCCTGGGCCTCCTTCCACACCGTGGGTCACTAATGTCACCCGAGAGAGTATTACTGTTGGATGGCATGAACCAGTCAGTAATGGAGGCAGTGCAGTTGTTGGATACCACCTAGAAATGAAGGACAGGAACAGTATACTGTGGCAGAAGGCTAACAAGACTCTCATTCGCACAACTCACTTTAAAGTCACAACCATCAGTGCTGGCCTAATCTATGAATTTAGGGTTTATGCAGAAAATGCAGCTGGAATTGGAAAAGCAAGTCATCCTTCTGATCCAGTTCTTGCAATTGATGCTTGTGGTACGTATCTCTAGAAAATGAAGGAGTCTGGCCATTTTAAATAGTGTGTTTTTTTTTTTTCCTTGTGATGTTATTTCTTATCCAGTAAGTTAATATATAAAGCTAACACCAGCACTCATTATCCTCATGTTTTCTATTGCAGAGCCACCTAGAAATGTTCGTGTCACGGATATTTCCAAGACTGCTATCACTCTGTCATGGCAGAAACCAGCATTTGATGGCGGTAGCAAGATCACTGGATATATTGTAGAAAAGCGTGATCTTCCAGATGGCAGATGGACAAAAGCTAGCTTCACCAATGTTATTGAGACTCAGTTTACAGTATCTGGTCTGACACAGAATTCCCGCTACGAGTTCCGTGTCTTTGCTAAGAATGCTGTTGGTTCCATTAGTAATCCATCAGATGTTGTGGGTCCGATCACATGTGTTGATACATATGGTAAGTGTTTTGCAATGATATAACAGTACTGTTCTGTGATACTGGAAAGCTTAAGCTTAAAAGAAGCTTTTTTTTTTCTTTTTTTTGGGGGGGGAGGAGGAGACCATTGTCTTTTTATTATGGAAGCCTAATTTACCTTGATTTAATAAGCTTCAATGATTGTGCTCTACTTGGACACAATCATAATGCATTTCTATGGCTATGTGTGTATTTTTTAAGTCTTGTGATATTTTTATTTTTGTTATTTTAGCAATAGTAATCTGCCCATATGGACATACATGCTAGTTTTATTTTAATCTGCATTTCTAAAATGCCTGTAATTATTGTGCGTAGTAACTTAGATAAAGCACTACTATTTCTATTCTGATTAAATACAACTCTAAAATAATTCTGTGGTTTTTAATTTTTTTTTTTATTCTTATTTTTTTTATTAAGGTGCACCTGAAATTGATGTACCACCAGAATATACAGAAGTAGTGAAATATAAAGCAGGAACTTCTGTAAAGCTAAAACTAGGGATCTCAGGCAAGCCTATACCTACAATTGAATGGCTTAGAAATGGCAAAGAAATACAAACTACTGCACTACTGTCTATTGAAAACACAACAGAATTTGCTTCTATACTCATCAAGGATGCAACTCGACTTAACAGTGGCACCTATGAATTAAAACTGAAGAATGCAATGGGCTCAGCATCAGCCCATGTTAGAGTACAGATACTTGGTATGTTTTGAGCTATTATACTGCTATGCTACTGAACAATAATTCAGTGAAATATATGTAACATCTCCTTTCTACCACCTTCAACAGACAAGCCAGGACCCCCAACTGGGCCTATACAGTTTAAAACAGTCACCGCTGACAAGATCACAATTATGTGGGAACCTCCAGCAGATGATGGTGGTGCACCTGTAACACACTATGTTGTTGAAAAGCGAGAGACAAGTCGGGTGGTATGGTCTTTAATTTCTGAAAAATTGGAGGGATGTATCATAACTACCACAAAACTCATCAAAGGAAATGAATATGTATTCCGTGTCCGCGGCGTGAACAAGTTCGGAGTTGGTGATTCCCTAGAATCTGAACCAGTTATAGCCAAAAATTCATTTGGTAAGAAACATGTATATTAACTGATGCAACTGAATTGTCCTGTCTTTTTTCTTAGTATTGATTTACTGATATGTATATATTTTTAATTCAGTTACGCCTGGACCACCTAGTGTACCAGAGGTTACAACGATAACCAAGAATTCTATGACCGTTGTCTGGAATAGGCCCACCGTTGATGGAGGCAGTGAAATATCAGGATATTATCTTGAGAAACGTGACAAGAAGAGTCTGAGTTGGTTCAAGGTTACTAAAGAAACTATTCGTGACACAAGACAGAAAGTGACAGGTCTGACTGAAAACAGTGAATATCATTTCCGGGTTTGTGCTGTCAATGCAGCTGGACAAGGTCCATTCTCAGAAGCTTCTGAATTCTACAGAGCCGCAGATCCTATTGGTAAGAAACAATATGCAGTGTGTCAAATTGGATAGGGATTAGTGGGCCATTTGGATGGGATTGAACAAAATGTAACTGAGAGTAAATTCTATTCTTTTTTTTTCTTTTACAATTAATTGTAAATAGGGCTTCTGATCTTTTTCTTAAACTATCACTTTCAGATAAACCAGGTCCACCAACAAAGCTGAAAGTTGTGGATACAACCAAGACATCTGTGACCCTTGGCTGGATCAAGCCTGCTTATGATGGAGGAAGTCCGATTAGCAGCTATGTAGTGGAGAAAAGGGAAGGTGAAGAGCAGGAATGGACTGTAGTCAGTACTAAGGGAGAAGTGAGAACAACCGAGTATGTTGTATCCCATCTTCAGCCAAGTGTTAATTATTATTTCCGTGTATCTGCTGTAAACTGTGCTGGACAAGGAGAGCCTATTGAAATGACGGAACCTGTTCAAGCTAAAGATATTCTTGGTACTATGCTTTTCAGTGGTTTATCATTTTTCTATGTTTTAATGTTTTGAATCATTTCTTATTTTACATTTTAAATATGTATTACTCATTTTCATTATTCCCACAGTGGCACCAGAGATTGATCTGGATGTTGCTCTCAGAACCTCTATCATTGCTAAAGCAGGTGAAGATGTGCAAATAACGATTCCATTCAAAGGTAGACCTCCTCCAACTGTCACATGGAGAAAGGATGACAAAAATCTTGGGATGGATGAAAGATATATCATTCAGAACACCGAGACATCCACATTACTCACTATTCCTCAAGTCACCCGAAATGACACAGGAAAATATGTTCTTACAATTGAAAATGGAGTTGGAGAACCAAAATCATCATTTGTGAATGTAAAAGTTCTTGACACACCATCTGCCTGCCAGAAACTGCAGCTTAAGCATGTTTCTCGTGGCACAGTTACACTGGTATGGGAGCCTCCACTTATTAACGGTGGTTCTGAAATAACAAATTACGTTGTTGAAAAAAGAGATGCTACAAAGAGAGCCTGGTCTACTGTAACAACAAAGTGTTCTCATACCACCTTTAAGCTAACTAACTTGTCAGAGAAGACTGCATTCTTCTTCCGTGTTCTTGCAGAAAATGAAATTGGACTGGGTGAACCTTGTGAGACTTCAGAGCCAGTGAAAGCTGCTGACATACCTGGCCCTGTAAAAGACCTAGCCATGAAAGATTCTACAAAGACCTCTGTTAAATTGCACTGGAGCAAACCTGACTATGATGGTGGTAGCATAATATCTGACTACATTATTGAAAAGAAACTGCAGGAAGAAAAAGAATGGACATATGCAGGTACAAGCAAGACCTGTGAATTTGAAGTTGAAAAACTTAAGGAGCTTTCCGTCGTAGAATTCAGAGTATTTGCCAAAAATGAAAAAGGCATGAGTGATGGTGTTACTGTTGGACCCATTACAGTGAAGGAATATACAATAACACCTGAGGCCGATCTTTCCGATATTCCTGGAGGCCAAATTTCTGTAAGAATTGGACATAACCTGCACATCGAATTGCCCTATAAAGGTAAACCAAAGCCATCAATGAGCTGGCTGAAGGACAACCTCCCTCTTAAAGAAACTGAACAACTTCGTTTCAAGAAAACCGAAAATAAGATAAGCTTAAGCATCAAGAATGTGAAAAAGGAGCATGGTGGCAAATATACTTTAATTCTTGATAATGTGATCTCCAGAAAATCATTTACCATCACAGTCATAACTCTTGGACCTCCATCTAAGCCAAAAGGACCTTTAAGACTTGATGAAGTCAAAGCAGATAGTGTTGTTTTGTCATGGGAAGCTCCTGAAGATGATGGGGGAGGAGAAATTACTGGATACAGTATTGAGAAGAGAGAAACTTCACAAATCAACTGGAAGCTGGTGTGTTCAAGTGCTGCTAGAACAACTTTCAAAGTACCAAACCTTGTTAAAGACACTGAGTATCAGTTTAGAGTTCGTGCAGAAAACAGATACGGAGTGAGCCCACCTCTTGTCTCAGCAGATGTTGTGGCAAAACACCAATTTAGACCACCAGGTGCACCAGGCAAACCTGTTGTATACAATGTAACTGCTGATGGAATGACCATATCTTGGGATGCTCCTGCTTATGACGGTGGTTCAGAGATTCTTGGATACCATGTTGAAAAGAAAGAAAGAAACAGCATTTTGTGGCAGAAAGTTAATGTTGCATTAATATCTAGCAGAGAATACAGGATTACTGGATTGCTTGAGGGCTTGGAATACCAGTTCCAAGTATATGCTGAAAACACTGCGGGTCTAAGCCGAGCTAGTGAGCCGAGCAAGTTTACTTTGGCAGTGTCTCCAGTAGGTGAGTGAACGATCAATCACTTGGTCAAGAAAATTCTGGTGTTATATACTATGGTGAGCAAAAAAACTGAGTAAAAATACACCTTGATACAATTATTTTCTTTTCAGACCCACCTGGTACTCCTGATTATATTGATGTCACCAGAGAAACAGTCACCCTTAAATGGACTGCCCCACTGCGTGATGGAGGCAGTAAAATTGTGGCCTACAGCATTGAAAAACGGCAAGGAAGCGAAGACCGTTGGCTCAGATGCAACTTTACTGATGTCAGTGAATGCCAATACACGGTTACAGGACTCAGCTCGGGTGACCGATACGAATTCAGAGTGCTTGCAAGAAATGCTGTTGGAACAGTCAGCCCACCTTCACAGTCTTCAGGCTACATCATGACCAGAGATGAAAGCAGTAAGAATCATTTCTTAACATGCTTGTATCTGGGTAGTGAAGCCAGTTTCTGCTGTACTGATCGGAGATATGAAGCCAGATGGGGAAAGAACGCATGACTGCCCTTCTAGTCAACTCAAGACTCCTTTCTTTATGCACCCTAGGGCAGGAAAGGCTAAATTGAAATACAGAATATAGCTTTGAGTAACATATTATTAGACTTCTTTTTGTCTTGTTACTATATTTTTGTCTGCTGAGATGTAATGAAAACCAAAACATGTCTTGAAATTGTGCAGCATGTATATTTTTGTATTAAAATATATTTATGATTTTGCTACCTTATGACAACTTCAGCAGTTCACATCTAAGGTTTGGCAAGCTTATTATACATAGCAGCCCTGTAGTTTTCCTTTCTGAATCAGAAAAAAAAAAGAGTTTCTAATAATTGTGAACATCAGGAAGGTGTTCATGGTAATTTCACCCTGACCAGGGAATGCAGAGACTCCTTTGCTCAAGGCATCAGTGTTGGATAATCATCAGCAGCAAAGCTGGAGGGAAGTCATAGATGGTATGACTGAATGATTTAGAAACAAAATTTTGCCTCAGGTAGTTTGACATAGTGTAGCAGCATATATTAAAATCTTTCAGCTTTGTATTATGCACAGTGTGCTAACGTAAAAATTAGGTTTATAGTTTATATAACTGCTTCTTAGAGAATGTCATTTTCTGTGGGAAAGAAGTCTGTAAAACAATCTTTTATAATAACTTTTAGAAGAGTATCAAGAACAAATACTTAGCTATATGGTAATTGATTGATGTTTCTTCATTTTCTTTTTTCAGTTGCTCCAACAATTGAATTTGGCCCAGAGCACTTTGAAGGCCTTACTGTTAAAGCTGGGGAGAGCATTAGACTTAAAGCCATAATCAAAGGCCGTCCAGTACCTCAGGTGACATGGTTTAAGGATGGTAAGGAGATTGAGAAGATGATGAATATAGAAATAAATACAGCTATTGGATATAGCACAATCTTCATTAGAGATACTACCCGGGACCATCGTGGAGTATACACAGTAGAAGCCAAAAATGCCTCAGGCACTAAACGAGAAGATATTACATTCAGAGTACAAGGTACAACTCCAAACATCATGCTGTTTTAAAGTAGTATTTTCTTATTACTTCTTCGTATCCTAAGTGCCAGCATATTATAATTCTGAACCTTTAATATTGCAGATGCACCAGGAAAAGTTGGTGGACCAATACGATTCACAAATATTACTGGAGAAAAACTGACATTATGGTGGGAGCCTCCAGCTAATGATGGTTGCGCTACTATTACCCACTACATAATTGAAAAACGCGAAACCAGCAGGATTGCATGGGCATTAGTTGATGATAAGTGTGAAGCTTGCAGCTACACTGCACTTAAATTAATCAAAGGCAATGAGTACCAGTTCCGTGTCTCTGCAGTAAACAAATTTGGTGTTGGCAGACCATTGGAGTCTGATCCAGTCATAGCACAAATACCTTACAGTAAGTTTCCACCTCATTTTGTAGAAGTAACCGTAGACTTACCATTTCATTCTTCTAATGATGTCTTTCCTTTTTTTAGCTCTTCCTGATGCACCAGGAACCCCAGAGCCTACCAATGTAACAGGAAACAGTATTACACTCACTTGGGCAAGACCAAAGTCAGATGGTGGAAGTGAGATAAATGAATATATTCTAGAAAGGAGAGAAAAGAAGAGCATGCGCTGGGTTAAAGTATCCAGTAAGAGGCCCATTGCTGAGACAAGATACAGAGTAACTGGCCTTATTGAAGGAAATGAGTATGAATTCCATGTCATGGCTGAAAATGCTGCAGGAGTTGGACCACCAAGTGACGTATCAAAGCTGATCAAATGCAGAGAACCAGTCAGCCCACCAAGTGCTCCTAATGTTGTAAAGGTGACAGATACATCAAAGACCAGCGTAAGCTTAGAGTGGACCAAACCAGTTTTTGATGGAGGCATGGAAATAATTGGGTACATCATTGAGATGTGCAAAGCTGACTTAGAAGCATGGCAGAAAGTCAATGCAGAGACTGTTCTTGCTACTAAATATACTGTTGTGGACTTGGAAGCAGGGGAACACTACAAATTCAGAGTTAGTGCTGTCAATGGTGCTGGCAAAGGAGAAAGCTGTGAAGTTCCTGCTGCAGTCCAAACAGTGGACAGGCTTTCTGCACCTGAAATTGACATTGATGCAAACTTCAAGCAGACTCACATTGTCAGAGCAGGTGCAACCATTCGTCTTTTTATTGCCTTCTCTGGACGACCTGCTCCTACCGCTGTGTGGTCCAAAGCAGATGCAAATCTTAGCTTGCGTGCTGACATTCAAACAACTGATTCATTCAGCACATTAACTGTGGAGGAATGCAATAGAAATGATGCTGGCAAGTATGTCTTTACTGTAGAAAACAACAGTGGAAGTAAGTCTATTACATTTACTGTCAAGGTTTTGGACACTCCTGGTCCACCAGGTCCTATTACATTTAAAGATGTGACCCGAGGATCTATTACATTAATGTGGGATGCTCCTGTTTTGGATGGAGGTTCACGCATCCATCACTACGTTGTGGAAAAACGAGAAGCAAGCCGTCGTAGCTGGCAGGTAGTGAGTTCAAAATGCACTCGACAAATCTTTAAGGTCGCTGATCTTGCAGAAGGTATGCCATACTACTACCGAGTGTCAGCAGAAAATGAATATGGTGTAGGTGAACCCTGTGAATTAACTGAACCAGTTGTAGCCACCGAAGAACCTGCCCCACCTAAGAGACTAGATATTGTTGATACTACCAAGTCTTCTGCAGTCTTAGCCTGGCTTAAACCTGATCATGATGGTGGTAGCCGTGTAACTGGTTACCTTCTTGAGATGAAACAAAAAGGATCTGACTACTGGGTTGAAGCTGGTCAAACCAAACAACTTACTTTCACTGTCGAAGGCCTTATGGAGAACAGCGAATATGAGTTCCGGGTCAAGGCAAAGAATGATGCTGGCTACAGTCAGCCCAGAGAAGCTTTCTCTTCTGTCATTATTAAGGAACCACAGATTGAACCAACAGCGGATCTCAGTGAAATAAGCAGACAGCTTATAACTTGCAAGGCTGGAAGCACCTTTACTATTGATATACCAATTAGTGGACGCCCAGCTCCAAAAGTGACTTGGAAACTTGAGGAGATGAGGCTGAAGGAAACAGAGAGAGTGGCCATCAAGACAACAAAAGACAGAACCACTCTGACTGTTAAGGACAGTATGAGAGGTGACTCTGGCAAATACTACCTGACACTTGAAAACACTGCTGGTACAAAAACATTTACTGTCACAGTGGTAGTCATAGGAAGGCCAGGCCCAGTCACTGGCCCGATTGAAATATCATCTGTCTCTGCTGAATCCTGTGTATTGACCTGGAAAGAACCTGAAGATAATGGTGGCAGCGACATTACAAACTACATTGTAGAGAAACGTGAATCTGGCACAACAGCTTGGCAGCTGGTAAATTCCAGTGTCAAACGTACACAGATCAAAGTCACTCATCTCACAAAATACCAAGAGTACAGTTTCCGAGTAAGCTCAGAAAACAGATTTGGTGTCAGTAAACCCCTCGAATCAATAACAGTAGTTGCTGAGCATCCATTCGGTAAGTGAAACACAGTTTACAAGGTTCTTTTTCCTCTTGCTGTAAATATTTGTAGTAGCTAACATTTTCCTCTGCTCCTGTTTTCACATAGTGCCACCAAGCCCACCCTCAAGGCCAGAAGTCTATTCTGTTTCTGCAACTGCCATGGCCATTCGCTGGGAGGAACCGTATCATGATGGTGGCAGCAAAGTCATCGGGTATTGGGTTGAAAAGAAAGAGCGCAACACCATCCTTTGGACAAAGGAAAACAAAGTGCCATGCTGCGATTGCGACTACAAAGTCACAGGATTGGTGGAAGGCCTGGAATATCAATTCAGAACCTATGCCCTAAATGCTGCAGGTGTTAGCAAAGCTAGTGAAGCTTCCAGACTTGTAATGGCTCAAAATCCAGTTGGTAAGTATTACTTTTGGAGTTATTTTATTATTTAGCCTAAAGTAGAGCTGTGTTTCTCATTTTCTCTTTTCTTTCTCCAGACCCACCAGGAAGACCAGAAGTAACAGATGTCACCAGATCTACAGTGTCACTGAGCTGGTCAGCACCACTTTATGATGGAGGAAGCAAAATTATTGGTTATATTATAGAGCGCAAACCATACAATGAATCTGGTGATGGACGCTGGCTGAAATGCAATTATACCATTGTCTCAGAAAACTCCTTTACGGTGACAGCTCTTGGCGAAGGCGAAGCATACGAATTCCGTGTACTAGCAAAGAATGCTGCTGGTGTGATGAGCAAAGGATCTGAATCGACTGGTGCTGTCATTTGCAAAGATGAATACTGTAAGAAATATTCATTTGAAACAGTTAAAAATATATACCCTCTTTGCCATTTTTCACTCCTGCCATGTAATTTGTTTTCAATCTCTTTTCCCTTGTGACAGCACCACCAAAGGCTGAACTCGATGCCAGACTGCAAGGAGAAATTGTGACCATTAGGGCTGGATCTGATCTTGTCCTTGATGCAGCCATTGGTGGGAAACCAGAACCAAAAGTCTTCTGGTCCAAAGGTGATAGGGAATTGGATCTATGTGAGAAGATCTCTCTGCAGTACACCAGCAAACGAGCCATTGCAATTATCAAATTCTGTGACAGAAGTGATAGTGGAAAATATACCCTAACAGTTAAAAATGCCAGTGGGACAAAGCAAATTTCTGTTCTTGTGAAAGTTCTTGGTATGTATTCCATGATTAAGTAATTTAATATACAAATTTAAAAAAAAAAAAAAAAAGAAAAAAAAACAAGACTGAGAAACTTGTCCTTTAGCTGCTAATAACAGTACTTACTTGTGTCTCTACACAGATTCACCAGGTCCGTGTGCAGGCAAAATCACGGTTAGCAGAGTAACAGAGGAAAAATGTACTCTGGCATGGAATATTCCTGAGGAAGACGGTGGGGCAGCCATCACCCACTACATTGTAGAAAGGCGTGAAACCAGCAGACTTCACTGGGTTATTGTTGAGGCTGAGTGCCAGACATTATCATGTGTCGTAACAAAACTTATTAAGAATAATGAGTATATCTTCCGTGTGAGAGCGGTCAACAAATACGGGGCAGGCGTTCCACTTGAAACAGAACCTGTCATTGCCCGAAATGCTTTCAGTGAGTGTTACTATTTTTGGTTGCCTGTCAAAAAGTTTGTAATATTTGTCATAGATATACAATTTAAAAAATAATATTACATTTTTTTCAACTTTTAAAAAACAGCTATACCATCACAGCCTGGTACTCCTGAAGAAGTGGGTGTTGGCAAGGAACATATCATTATTCAGTGGACTAAACCAGAATCAGATGGTGGCAGTGAGATTAAGGACTATCTTGTAGACAAACGTGAAAAGAGAAGTTTGCGTTGGACCCGAGTGAACAGAGATTACACTATTTATGATACTAGACTAAAAGTGACTGGTCTTATGGAAGGCAGCCAGTACCAGTTCCGTGTCACTGCAGTGAATGCTGCTGGAAATAGTGAGCCTAGTGATGCTTCACAATACATGTTATGCAAAGAACCAACATGTAAGTTGACAACTTTAAAATATACTTTAATACTTCTTTAAAATAGTATCACATAAAGCCAAGTTGACACTTCAATTAAGATAACCAAAAGCCTATGTGAGCTAACTGGCTTGCATTATTAAAAAAAAAAAAAAAAAATCAAATAAAAGCTTGATATTTAATTTCAAATGAATTTCCAGGAATTGGTTGTTTAGAAATTTTAGTTATTTTTTTAATTGTATAATGTTCCCAGCACCAATGTGAAATGCATTTTCTTCTGTTCCAAAGATACTCCTGCATCCCCATCAGCTCCAAGAGTTGTGGATACTACCAAGCACAGCATAAGTTTAGCATGGTCAAAGCCAACATATGACGGTGGTGCTGACATCTTAGGTTACGTTCTTGAAATGAAAGAAGAAGGTACTGAACAGTGGTATCGACCACATACAACTGCCACCCTAAGGAATGCTGAATTCACTGTGACTGGTCTTAAAACAAGCCAGAAATACCAATTCAGAGTTGCTGCTACAAATGTGAATGGGATGAGTGAATTTAGTGAATCAACAGCAGAAATAGAACCTGTGGAAAGAATAGGTAATTTAAAAAATTGATATGTATTTTTAAGGAAGAATTATATTTTCCTTTAAAACTATTACAAGATTAATTAATTTAATGTTTCTTACTCCATTCATCAGAAATACCTGAGCTTGAGCTTGCTGATGATCTGAAGAAGACAGTTGCAGTCAGAGCTGGTGGTTCCCTGCGCTTAATGGTCTCTGTGTCTGGCAGACCTACTCCAGTAATTACATGGAGCAAGCAGGGTATTGACCTTGTAAGTCGAGCTATTATTGATACTACAGACAGCTACACTCTGCTTCTTGTGGACAAAGTTAATCGATATGATGCTGGAAAATATGTTATTGAGGCTGAAAATCAATCAGGAAAGAAATCAGCAACTATTTCTGTAAAAGTGTATGGTAAGTACTGCTACAATTGTATATGGTTCTTACATCACTCAGAATGCATGATTCTCAAGAATAAGAAATAAAATTATTTCCAAAGAAGCTCGCAGCTTAAGTAACATGAGAGTGGTTGGGATGGAAGAAAAACAAACTAAAGCAGAAGAAAGTACATAATTTGTAAAGCTATGCTAGTTAGTGAAAGCCAAACACAGTGGTGTTTTGTTTTATATGCAGAACTCAGCCATTGCGCAAGAGAAGAAAGAAGCAAAAACAAAAAATAATATTTTCTGATTTTGTTTTAGATACACCTGGTCCACCAGCTGCAGTGAGAATTAAGGAAGTATCAAAAGATTCTGTGACACTTACTTGGGATATTCCAACCATTGATGGAGGTGCCCCAGTCAACAATTATATAATTGAGAAACGTGAAGCTTCCATGAGAGCTTACAAGACGGTCACTACTAAATGCAGCAAGACATTTTACAGAGTTTCTGGGCTGCTTGAAGGAGCTATGTATTACTTCAGAGTACTGCCAGAAAATATCTATGGCATTGGTGAAGCTTGTGAAACATCCGATGCAGTGCTAGTATCTGATGTTCCCATGGTACCACAGAAACTTGAAGTGGTAGACACCACTAAATCAACAGTTACTCTTGCATGGGAGAAGCCACCACATGACGGCGGCAGCAGATTGACTGGCTATGTTATTGAGGCCAGCAAAGCTGGAACAGAAAGATGGCTGAAAGTAGTGACACTGAAGCCTACTGTCTACGAGCATACAATTATCTCTCTCAATGAAGGTGAACAGTACTTGTTCAGAGTTAGAGCACAGAATCAGAAGGGTGTGTCAGAACCACGAGAGATTGTCACAGCAGTGACCGTACAAGACCTAAAAGGTACATACCAAAAAAAAAAAAAAAAAAAAAAAACCTGCAGCATTGCAAATTTTGCAAGATTGCAGCAAATGAATGTAATATTTATAAAATAGATATTTAAAATATCAATGTTTTTCTTTTTGTAGTGTTACCAACAATCGACCTCGCTGGAATACCTCAGAAGACAATTCATATACCTGCTGGCAGGCCAATTGAGTTAGCTATTCCAATTGAGGGACGACCACCTCCTGCCGCGTCTTGGTTCTTTGCTGGTTCTAAACTAAAAGAATCAGAACGCATCAAAATAGAGACTGTTGCCAAAATGGCTAAATTAACTGTGCGTGAGACCACCATACACGACACTGGGGAATATACACTTGAACTAAAGAACACAACTGGAACAGTTACTGATACAATAAAGGTTATAATCCTTGGTAAGTATTTAAGATAGTTGTTCATGATCTTTCTTCATCATGAACTTTGTCACATTAACAATATGATTCCTTTTCTCAGCATTAATTAATAATTTGTTATCTTTTAATTTTCTTCTTCCTAGACAAACCTGGACCACCTGTTGGACCTATCCGAATTGATGAAATTGATTCAAATTATGTAACCATCTCTTGGGAGCCACCTGAGCTGGATGGTGGTGCTGCACTGAGTGGCTATGTGGTGGAACAGCGTGATGCTCACCGTCCTGGATGGCTACCAGTTTCAGAATCAGTAACTAGGACAACATTTAAGTTCACTCGGCTTGTTGAAGGTTCAGAATACGTTTTCCGTGTAGCTGCTACCAATCGCTTTGGAATTGGATCTTACCTGCAGTCTGAGGTTATAGAATGCAGGAGCAAAATCCGTAAGTCTGAATTTTCCTGATTCTCTAACTCTGTTCTCTTTTTGCTAATTTATCTACAGAAAATAATTTACATGGGCTTATATGCACAGACATAGGTAAGATATTCTAGATGTTACTACCTTTTTTTACCAAATAATGTGAGCATTATGAGTCATAGTAGTCTTCCTATACTTCTGGAGAAAAAATGCCATCCAGAAACCTAAATATATCGCTCTGTGTTACAGATGCGCTGCATAGACCTGGTTTGGAATTTGCATTTTATGCCCAGGTCTGCACTAGCTTTGGAAAACTGTTTTTCCCCTTACAAACACAGAAGTAATTTCATTGACCTAATCTGTAAAGTACTGATATCTGCTGATTAAAAAGTGTTCAATAGGATGTTGTTATTTACTGTCTTTGTAATTCACAATTGATTACATGTTATTAACGTGTAGATTCATTTGACACTTTCTTCTCTAAATCTGTATTCTGTTTTTATAGGTGTTCCTGGTCTTCCTGGCACTCCGGAAGTGTTTGATATCTCTCGAGATGGCATGACATTAACTTGGTATCCTCCAGAAGATGATGGTGACTCTCCAATAACTGGCTACATTGTGGAACGCAAAGAAGTTAGAGCAGATAGATGGATACGTGTTAATAAAGTTCCTGTCACTATGACTCGTTACCGTTCCACTGGATTGGTTGAAGGATTAGAATATGAACACCGGGTTACAGCAATCAACGCCAGAGGTGCTGGGAAACCCAGCCGTCCTTCCAAGTCTGCTATTGCCAGAGATCCAATTGGTAAGTAATTCCTATATAGATAGAGCACTTAATGGCAGAAGAGAATGATACTAATAAAAGTTACTCCTTTTAACTATTTGAAAATTCTATCTGGATATGTTCATGAATAGCAGAAAGATTCTGACTAAAGAAAATCAAGCAAAATATTACTGAGTATCTTTCACTCTTAAGTTTTACTGCATAAGCACTACATTGATTAAATATAGATCATATCTTGCAAGTTAGCAGTTGTTACAGCTGTTAAATATTCACAAAAATACCCTGCCATCCTCTCTGTTCTTCTCTTACAGCTCCTCCAGGTAAACCTCAGAATCCAAGAGTCACTGATACTACAAGAACATCTGTTTCCCTGGCCTGGAGTCCACCAGAAGATGAAGGTGGTTCTAAAGTTACTGGCTACTTAATTGAAATGCAGAAGGTTGATCAGATTGAATGGACCAAATGCAATACCACTCCAACCAAGATTCGTGAATACACCTTAACACATCTCCCACAGGGTGCAGAGTACAGATTCCGTGTGTTAGCCTGCAATGCTGGTGGGCCAGGAGAACCTGCTGAAGTGCCAGGAACGGTCAAAGTAACAGAAATGCTTGGTAAGACATTTGAAGTCTTAATTCTTATTGAAAGTTGTCCTAAGGAAGTATTTTGCCTAAAGAAGGTATGATACCATCTGTAAAATAGAGATAGCATGACATCTTGATTTTGTTTACAGAATACCCTGACTATGAACTTGATGAAAAATACCAAGAAGGTCTTATGGTGAGACAAGGTGGAGTTATCAGGCTTACAATACCAATCAAAGGCAAGCCCATCCCAGTATGCAAATGGACAAAAGAAGGACATGACATCAGCAAGAGGGCCATGATTGCTACTTCTGAAACTCACACAGAACTTGTGATCAAAGATGCAGAGAGAGAAGATTCTGGTACCTACGACTTGGTGCTTGAGAACAAGTGCGGCAAAAAAGCTGTATATATTAAAGTCAGAGTGATTGGCATTCCAAATCCACCAGAAGGACCACTTGAGTATGATGACATACAAGCTCGCTCTGTCAGAGTAAGCTGGAGACCTCCTACAGATGACGGTGGTGCAGACATTCTAGGTTATATTGTCGAGAGACGAGAAGTACCAAAGGCTGCCTGGTACACCGTTGACTCTAGGGTGAAAGGGACATCATTAGTGGTGAAAGGCCTCAAAGAAAATGTGGAATATCACTTCCGTGTTTCTGCGGAAAATCACTTTGGTATTAGCAAGTCTCTCAAATCTGAAGAACCCGCCATACCAAAAACACCTTTACGTAAGTCTTCATTTTAGATTTGGTGAAATAAACATCCTGGTTATCTGCTACACTATAGTTCTAAGTGTGTGCTTATGCAAATGCTTTAATGTTTTGTGGTTGTTTTTGCTATTATTCTTATTCTTATTATCATTATTAACAGATCCTCCAGAGCCTCCAAATAACCCACCTGAAGTGCTTGATGTCACAAAGAGTTCTGTTAACTTATCCTGGTCCAGACCTAAAGATGATGGTGGGTCTCGTGTGACCGGGTACTACATTGAACGCAAAGAGACATCTACAGAGAAATGGGTTCGGCATAACAAGACTCAAATCACCACTACCATGTACACAGTCACAGGCCTTGTTCCAGATGCTGAATATCAATTCCGTATCATCGCTCAAAATGACATTGGTGAAAGTGAAGCAAGTCCTGCTTCTGAACCAGTTGTATGCAAGGATCCATTTGGTAAGAAAATGTTTGCATTAACAAATCTGTAGAGCCATTTAGTGTCATTGGGAAGGAAATTTAACTTTTGTAAATATTGTAATTTTCAGACAAGCCAAGTCAACCTGGAGAAATTGAGATCACCTCTATATCTAAGGACAGCATTACCTTAGAATGGGAACGACCTGAAAGCGATGGTGGCAAAGAGATTCTTGGCTACTGGGTTGAGTATCGCCAGTCTGGAGAAAGCACCTGGAAGAAATGCAACAAAGAACTCATCAAAGACAGGCAATTTACAGTAGGAGGTCTATTAGAAGCTACAGAATACGAATTCCGTGTTTTTGCAGAAAATCAGACAGGCCTCAGCAGACCTCGAAGGACTGCCATGGCAGTGAAAACAAAGCTAACATGTAAGCACAAATATATTGTAGTATTTCCTGTGATTTTAGATGTTATAAAGTATGGTGCTACACTTAAAATCCTGGTTGCTTTAGATGTTATTTGCTAACATGATTATCCTAAAGCACGATGCTGCAGGTGTAAGAGGCACAAGTATAAATGAGGACTAAATACCAGTAATATAGTAATCAAGGAAAATTTGATAGTAATCTCCATTATTTTTACCTTTCTTTGTCACAGCTGGAGAAGCACCAGCCATAAGAAAAGAAATGCAGGATGTTACAGCTAAGCTGGGTGAAGCAGCTCAGCTGACATGCCAAATTGTTGGGAGACCTCTTCCTGATATTAAATGGTATCGCTTTGGCAAAGAACTGGTGCAAAGCCGAAAATACAAGATGTCATCTGACGGTCGCAACCATACACTGACAGTAATGACAGATGAACAAGAGGATGAAGGGCTTTATACTTGTATGGCTACCAATGATGTCGGAGAAATTGAAACTAGTGGCAAGTTGTTACTGCAGGCCCCTCCTCAGTTCCACCCTGGCTTCCCACTGAAAGAGAAGTACTATGCAGGTGCAGGTGGCACCCTCCGCCTTCACGTTGTGTATATTGGCCGACCAGTACCAGCAATAACTTGGTTCCACAGCAACAAACCTTTGAGAGGCTCTGAAACCGTTACTATCGAGAACACAGAGCATTATACTCATCTTGCTATAAAGAATGTCCAGCACAAGACTCATGCTGGGAAGTACAAGGTGCAACTAAGTAACACATTTGGAACAGTTGACACTGTACTTAATGTTGAAATACAAGGTAATTTATTTTTATTTTAGTGTCTTTGTGGAATATATTCTGAAATATTTACTAAAAAAAAAAAAAAAAAAAAAAGTATTTATTTATTTATTTATTTATCTTTCCACAGATAAGCCAGATAAACCAGAAGGGCCAATTGTTATAGAGTCTGTACTGAAGAACTCTGTAGTAATTAGCTGGAAACCACCAGCAGATGATGGCGGTTCTATGATAACAAATTATGTTATAGAGAAATGCGAAGCCAAGGAAGGAGCAGAATGGCAACTTGTATCTTCAAGCATTTCGGGCACAACCTGCAGAATTGTTAACCTAACTGAAAACGCAGGCTATTACTTCCGTGTTTCTGCTCAGAATACGTACGGCATTAGTGAAGCACTAGAGGTTTCATCCGTTGTTGTCATGAAGCCTCCATTTGGTAAGCAGACACCACAATAGTCATTTTTTTATGCTTGCATAATTGCTAAGGCAAGCTCACTTGAAATTTTGAATCTTTTTATCCTTTACAGAAAAACCAGGACAACCAGGTCAGCCGGTAGCAAGCGCTGTTACAAAGGACTCTTGTGTTGTCTCATGGAAACCACCTGCAAGTGATGGAGGTGCCAAGATTAGAACTTATTATCTTGAGAAGCGTGAGAAAAAACAGAACAAGTGGATTTCAGTAACAACAGATGAAATTCGTGAGACTGTCTATTCTGTGAAAGATCTTATTGAAGGTCTTGAATATGAGTTCCGTGTTAAATGTGAAAATCTAGGTGGTGAAAGTGAGTGGAGTGAAATATCACAACCAGTCATTCCAAAATCTGATGTAGCTGTTCAAGCTCCACATTTCAAAGAAGAACTAAGAAATCTGAATGTGAAATTTCAAGCTAATGCCACATTTGTCTGCAAAGTCACTGGTCATCCTAAGCCTATTGTTAAGTGGTACAGACAAGGTAAAGAAATCATGCCAGATGGTGAAAAAATCAAGATACAAGAATTCAAGGGTGGATATCACCAGCTCATCATCACAAATGTAACAGATGATGATGCCACTGTGTATCAAGTTAGAGCCACCAACCAGGGAGGATCCGTGTCTGGCACTGCCTCTTTGGACGTTGAAGGTGAATAAAGGGTCTTGATGCCTACAAAAAATTCTTTTCAAGCTCTGAATATTTAGACTATTGATGCTCTTCTCAGATATTGTTTTACTAACATTTTTATTTTTTCTCTTTCTATTCCAGTTCCTGCAAAGATTCACTTGCCCAAAAACCTGGAAGGCATGGGAGCTGTTCATGCCCTCCGAGGGGAAGTAGTGAGCATCAAGATCCCATTCAGTGGCAAACCTCAGCCAGTGATTACCTGGCAGAAGGGACAAGACCTTATTGATACGAATGGACACTACCAAGTCATTGTTACACGCTCCTTCACATGTCTTGTTTTCCCAAATGGTGTTGACAGAAAGGATGCAGGTTTTTACATTGTTTGTGCCAAAAACAGATTTGGCATTGATCAAAAAACAGTTGAATTAGATGTGGCTGATGTGCCTGATCCACCAAGAGGTCTGAAGGTAACTGACATTTCAAGGGATTCAGTCAACTTAACCTGGAATGAACCAGCTACTGATGGTGGAAGCAGAATCATCAACTACACTGTTGAAAAACGTGCTACAACAGCAGAGAGATGGATTCGCGTTGCACAAGCTCGCGATACCCGATACACAGTGGTGAATCTATTTGGCAAGACCACCTACCAATTCCGTGTAATTGCAGAAAACAAATTTGGACAAAGCCAGCCTTCTGAACCCACTGAACCAATTATAACTAAGGAAGATAAGACCAGGGTCATGAACTATGACGAAGAAGTTGATGAGAGCAGAGAAGTCACCACAGCTAAAGCAGCTCACTATTCTACAAAGGAGCTCTATGACAAATACATGATTGCAGAAGAGCTTGGACGTGGGCAGTTTGGAATTGCACACCGCTGTGTTGAGGCAGTTTCTAAAAAGACTTACTTGGCCAAGTTTGTCAAAGTAAAGGGTGCTGACCAAGTTTTAGTAAAGAAAGAAATTTCCATTCTAAACATTGCCAGGCACCGAAATATCCTGTATCTTCATGAATCATTTGAAAGTCTAGAAGAATTGGTCATGATCTTTGAGTTCGTATCTGGAGTTGACATCTTTGAAAGAATTAGCACAGCTTCATTTGAGCTG
This sequence comes from Nothocercus julius, assembly GCA_013398735.1. NCBI lineage: Eukaryota > Metazoa > Chordata > Aves > Tinamiformes > Tinamidae > Nothocercus > Nothocercus julius. The sequence goes on along the minus strand of VZSV01000050.1, from coordinate 814,071 downwards.
AATGAAAGGGAAATAATAAGTTACGTACGCCAGGTCTGTGATGCACTAGAATTTTTACATCGTCACAGCATTGGACATTTTGATATTAGACCAGAGAATATTATTTACTTCACAAGAAGAAGCTCGGTGATTAAAATTGTTGAATTTGGTCAAGCCAGACAGCTGAAGCCTGGAGACAGCTTTAGACTGCAGTTCACTTCTCCTGAATATTATGGACCTGAAATACATCATCATGACTTGGTCAGCACAGCTACTGACATGTGGTCAGTTGGTGCTCTAGCATATATACTCCTCAGTGGCATTAATCCGTTCATTGCAGAAACAAACCAACAGGTTATTGAAAATATTCTAAATGCTGAATATAACTTTGATGATGAAGCATTCAAAGATATAAGCATTGAGGCCATGGACTTCATTGATCGCCTACTGGTGAAGGAAAGAAAAGCTCGGATGACAGCTGCTGAAGCACTTAACCATGTGTGGCTGAAACAGAAGACTGAAAAGACCAGCACTAAAGCCATCAAGACATTAAGACACAGACGCTACTACCAAACTCTAGTAAAGAAGGAATGGAACACAGTAGTGTCAGTAGCCCGCATTTCCTGTGGAGGTGCAATCAGATCTCAGAAAGGGGTAACAGTGGCCAAAGTTAAAGTTGCACCAATTGATATTGGTCCCATTGCTGGGCAGATAATGCATACTGTTGTAGAAGAAGGAGGGCATGCCAAATATGTGTGTAAGATTGAAAACTATGATCAGTCCACACAAGTCACCTGGTACTTTGGAATGAGGCAATTAGAGAGCAATGAGAAATATGAAATCAAATATGAAGACGGCATGGCAACAATTTATGTCAAAGATGTTTCTAGATCAGATGACGGTACCTACAGATGCAAGGTAGTAAATGACTATGGTGAAGACAGCTCTTATGCTGAACTTTTTGTTAAAGGTGTGAGAGAAATTTCTGAGTACTACAGATGTAGAACTGTTAGGAAAGTGAAACGCCGAGTTGATACAATGAGACTACTAGAACGTCCACCAGAATTTACTCTGCCTTTGTACAATCGCACTGCATATGTCGGAGAAAATGTCAGGTTTGGAGTAACTATAACAGTCCACCCAGAACCTCGCTTAACATGGTTCAAATCAGGCCAGAAAATCAAACCTGGTGATGACGACAGAAAGTACACTTTTGAATCAGACAAAGGTCTTTACCAGCTCATCATCAATAATGTCACTGAAGAGGATGATGCTGAATACAGTATCGTGGCACGCAACAAATATGGTGAAGATAGCTGCAAAGCTAAGTTGACAGTGATTCCACATCCACCTCCTGCAGATGCCACACTGCGGCCAATGTTTAAGAGACTGCTGGCAAATGCAGAATGTCAAGAAGGCCAAAGTGTCAGTTTTGAGATCAGGGTATCTGGTGTACCAAAACCAACACTGAAATGGGAGAAAGACGGTCAACCTCTATCCTTTGGCCCTAATTTTGATATAGTTCATGAAGGCTTGGATTACTATGCTTTACATATCAGGGATACTTTACCAGAAGACAGTGGTTATTACAGAGTTACTGCTACAAACAGTGCCGGATCTACAAGCTGCCAGGCTTACCTTAAAGTTGAACGCTTGAAATACGTCAAGCGTGAATACAAGACAGAAGAAGAGCGGGAGAAGCACGTACAAAGACAAATTGACAAAACCCTAAGAATGGCAGAAATCCTTTCGGGGACTGAAGTCGTTCCATTAACACAGACTGCACAAGAGGCTCTCAGAGAAGCTGCTATATTATACAAACCAGCTGTTAGCACTAAGACTGTCAAAGGTGAATATGAGATTAAGAAAGAAGAAAAGAAGGAAGAAAGGAGACTTCGTATGCCGTATGAAGTCCCAGAGCCTCGCAAACATGCTCTGGAAGAAGATCAGAATATTAAACACTTTGTGCCTCTGTCAGATATGAAGTGGTACAAGAGACTGCGAGACCAGTATGAAATGCCGGGAAAACTCGAGAAAATTGTTCAGAAACGTCAGAAACGCATACGCCTTTCCCGGTGGGAGCAATTCTATGTGATGCCATTGCCACGCATTACTGATCAGTATAAGCCTAAATGGCGCATACCAAAGCTAACACAAGATGATCTTGAAACTGTGAGACCAGCACGTCGGCGTACTCCTTCGCCAGATTATGAATTTTACTACAGACCAAGAAGACGATCACTTGGTGACTTGTCTGATGAGGAGTTACTCCTGCCTATTGACGACTATTTAGCCATGAAAAGAACTGAGGAGGAAAGACTACGTCTTGAAGAAGAGCTTGAGTTAGGCTTTTCTGCGTCCCCTCCAAGCAGAAGCCCCCCACGCTTTGAACTGTCTGCTCTTCGTTATTCTAGTGAAGGAGCACAGGTCAGTTCAGAGGAGGAAAGAAAAAGAGAGATGAGATATTCCACCTATCACATCCCAACTAAAGCTGAAACCAGTGCAAGCTATGCAGAGCTTCGTCAGCGCCATGACAGGGCAGCCTACAGACCACCAAAACAAAAGCAAAGAATAATGGAAGAAAGAGAAGATGAAGAATTGCTCCGTCCAGCTGGCACTGCTCGACGACTCTCTGAATACAGGAGTGAGCTTGAATATATGGCAGAGGAGGAAAAGAGTAGACTTAGGAGAAGACGGGAAAGAGAAATAACGGAGATCGCATCAGAAGAAGAAGAAGAGATAGAAATGGTGCAACATGTCCACAGGGAATTTTCACCTCCCTCTAGATTACTAAGAAGAAGAAGATCTCTTTCTCCAACTTACATTGAGCTGATGCGCCCAGTATCCGAATTAATTCGACCTCGGTCACGGCCCCCTGAAGAATCTGAGAGACGATCCCCAACACCAGAGAGAACTCGACCACGCTCACCTAGCCCAGTTTCTAGTGAAAGATCACTCTCTCGGTTTGAGAGGATGGCGAGATTTGATATATTTTCTAGATACGAGTCCATGAAATCTGCTCTGAAAACTCAGAAAACTATGGAAAGGAAATACGAAGTTCTGACTCAACAGCCTTTTACTCTTGACCATGCTCCTCGTATCACACTGAGAATGCGCTCACACCGGGTGCCATGTGGCCATAATACAAGGTTCATTCTAAATGTCCAGTCAAAGCCAACTGCTGAAGTGAAGTGGTATCATAATGGTATTGAAATACACGAGAGCAGTAAGATACATTTTACGAACACCAGTGGTGTGTTAACTCTGGAGATTCTTGACTGCCATATTGATGACAGCGGCACGTACCGTGCTGTGTGCACAAACTACAAAGGGGAATGTTCTGATTATGCAACCTTAGATGTTACAGGAGGAGATTACACTACTTACTCTTCTCAGCGCCGAGATGAAGAAGTACCAAGGTCAATTTTACCTGACTTGACAAAAACAGAGGCATATGCAGTCTCCTCATTTAAGAAAGCATCTGCTACGGAAGCAACTTCCTCGGTAAGAGAGGTCAAATCAGAAATGTCAGCAACAAGAGAATCACTTTTATCATATGAACACTATGCTGCTTCTGAAGAGAAAATGACTGCAGCTGAAGAAAAGTCGTTGGAAGAGAGGACTGTACACAAGGCATTTAAAAGCACTCTGCCAGCAACAATCCTTACAAAACCACGGTCAATCACAGTTTCTGAAGGGGAGACTGCAAGATTTTCCTGCGATGTGGATGGTGAACCAGCACCAGTAATAACATGGCTCCGTGCAGGTCAACCTATTGTTTCTTCAAGGCGCTTCCAAGTAACACGAACACAGTACAAGTCCACCTTTGAAATTTCCTCAGTCCAGATGTCAGATGAAGGAAGTTACACTGTTGTGGTGGAAAACTCTGAAGGAAGACAGGAAGCGCACTTCACTTTGACCATTCACAGAACAAAGGTTCCTGAAAAAACAATTACATCGCCTCCAAGAATCAAATCTCCTGAGCCTCGCGTAAAGTCTCCAGAGCCAGTTAAGTCTCCTAAACGAGTGAAATCTCCCGAACCCGTCAGTGCTCCCCCAAAAGCAAAGTCACCACCTGCAGACAAAACAGGACCAACAGAGAAAGTAAAATTACCAACTGCTTCTCCCCCCAAGATAAAACAGCAGCTGAAAGCAGAAGCTCTTGGAGATAGTGTAAAGTTATCCTGTGCAGTTGAAAGCAGCGTTTTAAGTGTCAGAGAAGTGGCTTGGTACAAGGATGGCAAAAAACTGAAAGAAGACAGTCATTTCAAGTTTCATTATGCAGCTGATGGCACCTATGAACTCAAAATCCATGACCTCACAGAATCTGACAAGGGTGAATACACCTGTGAAATCATTGGAGAAGGAGGTGTTTCAAAAACTAACTTTCAGTTTACTGGCCAAGTATTTAAAAATATCCATTCCCAGGTAAGAGGTGTATCTGAAATGCATAAATCAGTTCAGAAAGAGGCTGAGGCACTTACAGTTTCCACTCAGAAGAAATCAGCAGTAGCAGCTGAAGAAAAAGCAGCAGTTCAAGAAGTCATTAAGAAGTCAATTGTTACTGAAGATGTTAAGCAACTGAAAGCAGAAATTAAAGCTTCTTCAACTCACATGACATTGTCCGAAGGGCAGAAAGTTACCTTGAAAGCCAATATTCCTGGTGCCTCTGAAGTAAAATGGGTGCTGAATGGAATGGAGCTAAGAAATTCAGATGATTATAGATACGGTGTTTCTGGAAGTGATCACACTCTAACCATCAAAAAAACTAGTCATAAAGATGAAGGTATACTCACCTGTGAAGGGAAAACTGATGAAGGCATTATTAAATGCCAGTACAGTCTAACCTTTTCTAAAGAACGTTCCAATGAACCAGCATTTATCATGCAGCCAAAGTCTCAAAATGTCAATGAAGGACAAGATGTGCTGCTCACCTGTGAAGTCTCTGGGGATCCTTCTCCTGAAATTGAGTGGTTTAAAAATAACCAACCTGTAAGTAATTATTTAATATACTGACTGTGAAATTGTAATTCTTGATAAAACAGATGATAATGAAATGTTGCTTTCCTTCTTCAGATTGCTGTTTCATCTCACATCAGAGTAACTCGTTCCAAAAATATATATTCTCTTGAGATTCGAAATGCTGCAGTGAGCGACACCGGAAAATACACAGTCAAAGCTAAAAATTATCATGGGCAGTGTTCTGCTACAGCATCCTTGACTGTACTCCGTAAGTTTGCCCTCTGGGCTTCTGCTCGGACTAGTATGTCTGAGAAACTAATTGCTATGGTGTGTTTAATAGAATGGCTAATAATGAAATCCACTGGTAATGTTGATTTATGTATTTTGACACGTTTCTCTTTCTCTTGTATCCAATGACTAAAAATAAACAGCATTAGAAAACCTCATAACGCCTATACAAAAAGCATATATATTCCTTATATATGTAATAGATAACAGAAGGCTGTATGAATTCCTTGTAGGATGACCCTGATGCTGGTGATTACTCTTTCCTCAATTATTAGTTTCATTAAAACACATTAATTCTATAATTAAAAACTGCTGTGGTAACTTAACCAGAACTAAACTGGGTTTAGTACTTTATTGGCTGTACATCAGTTCCCAGCATCAAGGGGTTGCTATGTTTGCTTTTATATATGTGTGGGTGTGCTTATGTTTAAAGGAAAGCTGCAGTGATGGATGGCTTCTGCTGCCTTAGCTACACAGCTTCTACAAATACAAACTGAACACACACATGATTTCTCAATGTGTAATTCTAAGTAGTGGCTTTAACAGGAAATGCTGTCTAATGGCTTGTTTCAAATAAGAGTAGCAGTCAGACACTGAGGGAATATCAGGACATTGAGATAGCTCTGCTCAAATACGTTTTCTTCCCTCAAGCTCATACATATCATAAACTAATGACAGTTCCATTTCCTACTTGTTTCTTTTAAAAACTACTGTTAGTGACTTGGGCATCTTGAACCAAATGGTTGGGAACAATTTTATGCTCCACTGCAGTTTTTCATGGAAAGCAAACTTTGCTGTCTCTTCTTTGTTTTAAAGTTAACCATACCGAACTGCATGACTTCCTTAGTTAATGTGTCGTTATTGGTTTTTCCTTCTATGTTTGCGATGCTCCACAGCTCTAATTGAAGAACCTCCAAAAGAGGTAGTATTGAAGACAAGTGGCGATGCAAGCATGCAAGAAAGTTTTTCTTCTCAGTCCTTTCAAATGGCTTCTTCTAAACAAGAGGCTTCATTCAGCAGTTTCAGCAGTAGCAGCATGACTGAAATGAAATTTGCAAGCATGTCTGCCAAAAGCATGTCCTCCATGAAAGAATCCTTTGTAGAGATGAGCTCCAGCAGTATTATGGGGAAATCTAGTATGACTCAACTGGAGAGTTCAACTAGTAAAATGCTTAAATCGGGTCTGAGAGGTGAGCAATACAATTACTGGTAGAGTTAGTATTTCAAATATCCTGAAGTAGTCCTTAGAGTAACCCTGCTGCATGGCAAAAGATCTTAGTGAAAGTCAACTAACTTGATATTTCTTTTCCTGTTTTGAAAAAGGAGTGCCACCCAAAATTGAAGCTCTGCCATCCGATATCAGCATTGACGAAGGAAAGGTTCTCACAGTATCTTGCGCCTTTTCGGGTGAACCTGCTCCTGAAATAACATGGTATTGCAGAGGGAGAAAAATTACCAGTCAGGACCAGCAAGGCAGATTCCACATTGAAACCAGTGAAGATCTAACCACCCTGATCATCATGGATGTCCAGAAGAACGACGGTGGACCTTATACCTTGAATTTAGGAAATGAATTTGGTACCGATTCTGCCACTGTGAATATTAACATTCGATCAATTTAGGAGCTTGATCTGTATTATTTACACTTGTCTTTTTACAAGTGATTCATATATGGACTGAAATATCCGATCTGTAAATATAAAAAAAAAATAATATTTTTGTACCTACCTGAATGAGACAAAGTCCAAAGATATACATTATGACTTATAGTCATTATTGACCTAAGAATTTTAGACACTTTTTTCACTGACATGTACATACTGTATATAGCCGAAGTTAACGGTTATAGAATTTTCTACCATTATTTTATGACATTTTGAAATGTAACTTTTGGAACTATCCGTTGGTAGGAGAAAATTTCCTAGGAAACGAATATCCTGCTCAACATTTAACTAATTTTTGTGCCTCAACTCATTGTTGATGTCTAAGAATGCCTCAACAGGTAGAGAGCCTCCCTGTTGAAGATTACCTACACCTAAGAGATGATGCTGTGCATAGTATTTTATACATGCACAAACACTTACGTTGAATCAGAAATGTAAGGCATTGGTAGTGTTTGCAATTACCCTCCTGTAAGCATTGCTTTAATGCTTTACATTGGATCTGATTATGTCATATTATAATTTCCATGACTGACTGACAATTTTTGGACAAAGTGCAAGCGGCCAGCACTTTGTTCACCCACTATTTGTGTACTGCTTCTGGCATACTGACTGCCTAAATGGCTTTTAAAAAAGTAACATCACCTGGCCATCCCTTTAATCAACAAAGCCATTTAGGTTCTCAAGTGCAGCAGCAGTACCAACTCTCGGAGGTTCGTAGGATGCAGTGATTGAGAGTTTGTGTGGTAGTATTAGGTATCTATTAGTCACTTCTGGGCAACTAAGCAATGAACCACAGTTTGAAAACAAGCTGTTGTTACAACATCAAATACCGCCCCGCACTTCAATTTGCTTTAGTTCTTCTAATGTAGTAATAAATTTTATTGTTAGTTGTTGAACCTCCATGAGATAGTATTGTTCATTTGAAATAAAGCATGCTATCTGCACCTCAAAATCTGTTGCTGTTTATTTATTACACTGTATTTATGGTTTCTACACTACACTACAGAAGCTGAGCTCGTGAAAGAAAAGACTGGGCAGAACTGAAATTCTCTGATGTAAACCGGAGAGTGAAGTGTTGAAAATCCAGACATCTGCCAGGAAGGGTTTGGCTGAGCCAGCAGGCTGTCAGTAGAGAGAAATAAAAAATGTTTTCTTTACAGGTTAAGTGCATGTGGCCTCCAAAAGTACAAAGTTGACACTGAGGTTTTTATGGTATCACTGATAAAGGACAAATTCTAGTGCATATCAGCATTTATACTGTACTTACTATCCCTCTGTTGAGTGAAGTTCCAGGTCTCCCAGTCAGGCTTATATCAAGAAAATACTAATCTCTCCTTTTTATAGCAGGACTCTGCTGAAGGTAGTTTAAAAAACTGACTTCAAAAAGCTTTACTATTGCCTTCTCTTCTGGCAGGAGCGACTCATTTGTCACCTGTAGATTAAAGTTCTCTCCTCCTGAGGATAAGGACCCATGTCCCACCTGCTCTCTAGGCCTCCTGTCAGCTGATAACACTTATAGGAACAAAGCAAACCAACCCTGGGAAGGAAGAGCTGGGATTAATACACTTAGTAAGTGTATTAATACACTTAATAATTTTAAGAGCTTAATAACATTCCACTACAGGTTAAAAAAAATTCAATGCAAAGATACACAGGCAAACAATTTTAACCAATTTGCACACACAAGTGCACAACAAAATTACCACTTACAATGCACTAGTCAGTAGCCCCGTCAGAAAGTGACCCTGTCAGACAATATTTGCACATTTAAGCAGGGACTCTACTCCACTGCTGTTAGTGGAAATTGATTCTTCAGGGGCCTTCATTGAATCTAGACATATTTACTTGATTAAGCAGAAGGCATACTGGTGTGGCAATCTAAGTAAGTTAATAAGCTGCTTCTGTCTCTACCCAACTCTGCACACTACTTACTTAAGCAAGCACACTTAACTTTAAGTAGTCAGTCCCACGCTGAAAAATAGGATTTCAGATACTGACAGACTTTGCTGAACCACAATTTACTAACATATATTAATACAACTTTATGTGCCACTTGCTAAGACTGTTTTTTCACAAGACTGTTACAGAGACACTGATAAAATCACAACATAAAGTTCTGTAATCTTCAGTTTTGAAAAGCTTATCCCATAACAGAAGTATTTCTTAAGAAAACAGACTGAGTAGTTGAGTAGTCTCTGAATGAAAAAGCACATCAAATGAGCATTAAGATTTCAGATGATTCGCTTATTAGATTCAGGTAGAATGCAAGGATTTCTAATGGCACAAGCTGACGTACTATGTTTAAACACTGCATTACAGGAACCAGTTTAGAAAGAAAACTCTTGTGACAGAAGTGTGCAAAGACATTTGGATGTCATGGTTCTGGGCCATTATGCATACAGGAAAAAAGTCTGAACACAGCATAGCGAACTAATAGGTAAAAATTGTATTAGCGAGATGATGCATATTTTCTACACACAAACATTTTATGTCTGGCAGTCTGAGAAAAATACCTGTCATGGTGGATAGTCATAATAGTACTTAGAAACTCATCTCATTGCTAGGGGACAAGAAACCTTAGTCTTAACTTTACAATTCAATTTCCACTGTCATCTCCAACAACTTAACTTTTCAAGAAGCTGGGGAACTGTTTAACCAAAAAATAAAAAGCTTCTTCTTCTGTTTGTGTTTCAGAGGTCTCCAAACAGAATCCTGCATCTCTGATAAAAGATTTATTTAAACTAGATCTCCTACAGACTTTGCCTTTTTTTTTTTTTAAGACCATAATATTCTCAAATCAGGTTAGAGTTTGGATTAAAAAAAAAATAGAAATGCTAATATCTATTAAAAAAACATGGTATATTCAAAAATAAATCATCCACTCTTCTTATGCTGGAAAAGGGACATGCCAGACTAAAAGCAATAGTGATACAAAAGAGAAAAGATGCCAGAAAAATAAGAACTTACTTCACAACATGTGTGCAGAACAGTAAGAGCCATCTACAGCCACAACTACAAAATGCCTAGTTCTGAATCTCTATCAATCACTTTCACTAAGTTATGTGAAAGGTGCTGAGTCCTACCAAAACAGTGACCATTCTATGTACACAGTAATTGTCACCGAACAAAAATGTACATGGGCCTTTGTTTTTTAGTGCTTAACAGAAGAGAGTTGCAGGATGGCAATTTTAGATGTGGGCCCCCAATTCTACATAAACCACTTTTAAGCAGTTAAGTTCTCTTCTAGATCTGGGTCTAAAACTCTGGTTTATTTCTGGAAGAAGTTGGTAAAGTAATGTCAATGATAGGCAGGGTTTATGTTTACTCTTTTAAAGCAGAATAATGAGGAATAGAGGGAAACAAATGTTAGATTTCAGACACAGAAGTTTCATTCATTCAGGCAGCATGGACCTTTAAAAAGTTATTAACTTAGATCAGCAGGAACAAAAGATACACTATCATTCTTAACTTGATGGCAAGAAGCCAAACAATATTTAAATTTATAGTTTGTGAAAATAAAATTAAAACGTAAGTAGTTATGACCTCAGCCTTTAACTAAATCAAATGCAAAGTTTTTATGTGCAAACAATATCTGAGGTTTTCATATCCCAATCATGGTTCTCCCTGGGAAACAAAAAGAGTAATAAATAAGCTGATCTATATTTTACTATATAGAGAGTGAGAAGAAACACAAACATTACTTCTCAAAGTTTAAAGCCTTTCTGAATGTGGTATTCATTCATTCCCAAATCACCTTTCCAAGCAGTCAGTAATCCTTTACTATACAAGCTGGTATGCCATTTAAGTATGTTCAATTGTCCACCATTCATTTCTGATATTAGAGACTTTAGAGAAAAAAATAACTAGCAATTCCCACTTTTTGCCTAAATATATTTAGTATGCTTATATGTTTTATGTGATAAACACTGTGAGAAAAAAATTAAATTTCATTTCACACTATCTCTTAAAAAGGAAGGGAGATCAAAATTAAAAGCACTAATTGTACATTCTTTGCTTAGACTCAGCTCCCATTCTGCACCAGAGTAATGATACTATTATACACTACTGATTAGCTGATCCTTAACTTCCAAATCTACAAAGAATGAAAACACAACAGTCAGAAACCAAATTTTTATAAAGTCTTACTACACACTGACCTTTGTGATTCAATTAGCTAAGTATCTTTTTTTTACAAGTGACTTTTAGATTCAGGTGCTTAAGAAAGTATGAAGGCTTATCATCCCTGTGATCTAATTTAAACACATTTTAGGATGGACCAACAGAGTTTGGCACAGGTATATATATTAAAAAAAAAAAAAAAACTCTCTTTAATTTTAGTGGGAACATGCTGCTTATATATTAAGCAAGACATCAATCCAGCTTTAGTCACATGGAAAAGCCCAAACAGTACTGCTACAGTTATATGCAACTATTAAATCTAGAGTATTACAACTTCAGTTAAAATAATCTTACCTGTGGCAGTATTTTCAATGACGATTTAAGGTTACATGCATAGATAGTGTTTCATGGATTTTTTTTTTTTTTTTTTTTCCCCACACACAGTGTGGAGCTCAAACTACTTTTGCTCTAATAGCTGAACACCAGAAGTAACTTTGCATTAATGTGATACATATTCAGCAACATTTCAACAAGCAAATCTAAGTGTATATGACTCAGGAAAATACTCACATTGCTCTATGAAGTTTACTTCACTGAAGATGTCTTTTTTTTTTTTTTAATACTTATTTTTTACAATTGCCATAAGACAAGCGTAATACAGAATACATTAAAGCAAACATTCAGAAAAACTGTACAAGTATGTGTGTGGCTGATATGCGGATTCAAATGCTAGTTACATGAAAACACAAATGACAACTCTGAGCTTGTATTCACAAGCTGTTCCATTTTATTTGTTCCAGACACAATGGTTTGTAACTGGTACTCTGGACAGGCAACAGCTCATATCTTTCTGTCAGCATTTCAGAAATTTATTAAAAAAAAGTAAAAGTCGTCTGTTTTTTTTCCATCCTGCTTCAAGAACACCAAGTTATTCATACATACCTAAGGAAGACTCAGTAAACCAAATTAAAGATTTAATTATAAAAACCGATTTTGGTATGTGCTTGAGTGCAAAAAAAAAAAAAAAAAACAAAAACAACAAAAAAAAACACCCTGTACATTTATTTAACACCTATGTAAATCAAAAACAGTAAGCCATTTGTTTAAAGTGCTCTACAGCAAAGACTTTATATACCAAGTTTATCCCTAAATGAATACCAAAAAAAACCCCCAAAAGCTTACAATGCAAACACTAGCAACCTTATGGAGCAAGGTGCTAGCAGACATCGTTATACCATGTTATTCATCAGCTATTTAAAGAGGTGGAATCTGATCTCACTTACAGTTAATGTAAATTTATACCAGTATAACTGAGATCAGAATCCTTTTCCTGGTATATACAATCCTGAAGTGATAATGAGAAGTCACAAAACAGAAGTCCCTTTTTTTTTGTATAAATATGTCATAAATAAAATATGTATAGATACAAATATTAATTCCAACAGCAGCTTAATGGTCTAGTATTTCAACTCTTGCTTCAATAATACTTTGTTAAAAAGATACCTTAATCAGCAGAATAAATCTTAGCAGAGCTGAATCAGCTGTTTGTGATGCTACGCACCTCAGAAACAATTTATGCACATTTTGAAGCCTTTAGTAGATCTTTACATCTTGAGTAGTGAAAGTAGGTAGAAATTTTTGATGCAAAAAAGAATAAATAAAAATTGTTAAATATCCAATGTTTGGTACAAATGCTTTATATTATTTTTATACATTTGTTTAGAAAAATACACTAAATATTTCTACTTCCATTGGCTAAAAATAAGGACCAGATAACGTTTATCCTTGTGTTTTAAAGAAGGCAATGTTAATTACCATCAAGCTGCTAAAGTAAACCCATTAATACCTAATCCCACAGCCCTTACACAGGCAAAAAAGCCACTGCAAGTGTATCACAGCTCCAGGAGAACTGAATGACCAGGCTCTAGAGTTTGTACAAATGACCAACAGGCCCATGGCACAAGTTACATTTTCTGCAATAACTGAAAAATCCTTTTGCTGAAGTTTGTAATTTGCAGGTTTACTAATGTATCGATTAAACCTTCACACGTTTTTAAAAAGAGCGACATTTACAAATGTACGTACTTATCTGTTAAACCATTATTTGTTCCAAAAATGCACATTCAAACTGTGAAATATTAGGAAAATACTCTTGCAAATAAACTATATAAAGATAAAATACACTTCAAAGATAGTTTTGTTATTCTATAAAGTGCAGAGAAGTCCTTCTAAAAAGGGAAATGACTACTTCCTATAACAACTGTATAATTACAGCAGCCTTTGCATAGCATTACTTATAGAAAATTGAACATGTTCAGTTCTTCAGTAAGAAAAGGATGGAAGAGTCTCTTCCAGTTCAGATCTTTCCTTAGACACTGATTTATTTTCTTCAGGAATGGTTGATGATACCAAATCTCCATTGACAACACTTCTAGAACAGTGTGCAGACCCTATGAAGATAGTATTTAACTTTCAGTATTTAAATTTTACCTCAACCAACTCATCCAATTCTGTCAGTTACTCAATTTGCTAAATATTTCCCATACATAAATAATGAACCACACAAGTGTTTTGATTTATAATAGCAACCCTACAATAAATCTTTGTGCAACTAGAGCTGCCAAGACTTGCTTTAAGTATTTTCTTCATATTGATACCAGCATTTAGACACTCACTGTAAACACAGGAATAAGACTATACTACTACTACTACTACAACACTATAAGACTTATAAGTTCTACACTAAGAAAGACACAAAACAAAACATCCCTCTTCCAAACTTACGCTGAGACTCTTCAAGAGGAGTATCACTGTATGATTCTGTATCAGAGTATGTTCTTCTGCGTCGCTGTGATAATCGATAAAGAGATGAAATTGGTTCTTTTACAGTGTGACTATTCCTGCAAATGAAATCAAATGTATTAAGAAAAAATCTGTAACAACCCATACTCCCAACTTAACATATTTAAAATAATTTTGGTGCTTAATTATATTGTTAATATAGATTATATTTTTCACTATGCTAAGTGCAAAATGTCATGGTCAACAAAACATTAATAATTTTCACAATTTTAAAGCCTGAAAAATGAAGTATTAATGTAGTTATGTACACAAAAGAAAACTATTCAAGAATCTGAAACACCAAAACAAAAAGAACCATAACGTTTCAGCTTTATGCATAACTTCATGAACTCAACAAAAGGAGTCAGACAGAAATTTTCTAGCATAAATATTTGCTAAGCAAGTATTGCAGCTCCATTATTTGTGACTGAAACAGATAATCCTCACCTTATTTTCCAAATCTCCAAGTAATCAAAATTAGTTCAGCTTATTTATTCCCAAGTAAGCAATTATTCTCACATTTTGCTTTTAATGTTGGCAGATTCAGAGAGACGTTTGGATGAATTTGAAGAAAAAAATGCTGAATGAAATAGAAAATTACCTCTCTAAATAGCAAGTGCCAGGGTGACTAATGGAACGCTTCATCTAGGAAAAAAAAAAAGAAAAAAAAATATGCAGTTTATAGGAATATTATGCATAGCCACACTAATTAATATGCTATTCTACATGGAAGGAGAGGAATTTCTTTCACTAAAAACAACAGTTCTTGGCTAAATATCATCTAATGTCACCGTACGAAAATGGATGTATTGCCATCAATATGAAAAGTTCTAAAACACTAACACAAGAAATAAACTTTATTTCCTAAAATATTATCTGATTTCTATAGAATTCAGTCTCTCTTGCCCCCAAATTACTCATATATCCATATCACCATAATTGTGGTGACATGCAGAAATAACAAGATGCTTTTTCCTAACATATGCCAGCTTCAACTCCCCATTACACACACACACAAAGATTCTGCCTCTTGATTCTTTTTGTTTTTTTGATACCACTGACAAATCTCTATACATAACAAAGACAGTAACAAAGAAAGTAACTGACTAAAAGTATTAGCAATCATCATCTTGAGAAGTAAATTGATTGGATGGAAGACAAAGAGACAAGAGATCCAGTACAAAGAAATGGAATCCCACAAAATCCTAAAATACTGCTGATCTGGGAATTTTATATATATGATCAGCACTATAATGATTCTGTGTACAATAAGATAATTGCCCGTCTTAAGGAAAATAAATAGTAGTAAAGAGTTATGGAAGTAGGAGCTTTACCATGACTTGCTTTTTCGTTAAATAGGGCATGTTTGATTAAAAGAAACATTTCTGATTAATAGAAACATTGAAAGATAAACTATCTTGCTGAAATCTTGTGATATCAGTTTTCTGGCAGTTGTCTGTCTAAACAAGAGGCAAGGTCAATGCACAGTTAGCCCTAGAGAAAATAAGGAGTTGGGCTGAGGAAAGGTTAGATTCTCTTCATTTATGAGCTACCTGAATTCAATCATCAATGTCTTCATATGTATGACAAGTTAGTCTGATTATGTGATGAACAATAAACAAAGACTAGGAAAGAAGTAGCACTGATTTATATTTAGGACTGGTGCTGATGTTAATAGAGGGAAGGTTTCATGTGCTGACATCACAGCATATAGCAGTAACATAGTCTTCTACCATTCTTCACACCCATCTAATCAACAATATGATACGTAGAAAACACTAGTATTTTAAAAAGTCTAAACCATTTGAACAGGTGATGGTGACACAGGAGAAACCAAGGGATCAGGATGAGGCAGCTGAAACATTTCTGGCTTAAACTTGGCATTAGCAATCTTCACACATTCTTCAAGTGTTGTGATAAATGTATTACACGTGGCACTAAGCAAGGAAGAGGCTTCATTCATGTTCTGAAAACAAATTAAAGCACAGTCATCAGAAAACAAAATAAAGCAAATCAAACACCATTGATTTCTCTCCTTACGAAAAAGACCTAGCAGTAACTTTCATTTCTCATTTTATTTAATCAAATGTACATTTTTCAATGATGTCAGTTTTAACGAACAAATGTGACAACACTCTAATTTCCTTTTGGCATTTGAATTTCTTAATGGTATCAGCAAACAATGCTATAATGTTTTTCTTGCAAATATAAGAAGCTTTTCTCTTAGAATGACTGAATTCCTACAGCTAAGGGAAGATCATGGCATGAAATAAAAGAACTGCAGCAGAACAGGTACACAGCTTTATTAGCTTCAGTGCAAGCAGTCTGTGGGTCGATTGCCACTTTGCAGTACTTGCTATGCTGTGACTACAAACCTACAACACTGTTTTATTTTGCTTGCTCACATACTGCTGAAGGGCATGTAGAAGGAGGCCACTTCCCAATTTCCAGCACTAAATTTCATTCAAAAGCAAAACTACTAGAATAATTTTACTTGTATATATACATATATCTGACTTGTGCATACATATATATATGCACAAGTTTATATATTTATACTGCAAGTTTCCAATACCGGTATTTTTCATCAGCAAAAAAATTAAATACCTTCATACACAAAGAAATAAAGAGAGAACAAACAATAGGTTTCACTTAATCATTGCAATGAGTGCTGCTTTTGAAATAGATTCTACTACTCTGCCTATAATGACGATCTCAGATAGGACAAATTACTGCACAACTAGTAAGGCATCTCTTCTGGTCTTTTAATCAAGTAACTCAAAACACAATTGTTTCCTAATACACATTAGAATTACAGGTAAGTCATCCAGGAACGTTATGCACATATAATCTCACATATAATTCCTGGACAACCTGCTCTAAGTGACTCTGCTTGAACAGGACTACTTGATCCTCAGAGGTCCCTCCCAAACTAAGCTAGTCTGTGATTCTCTTTTCCAAATTTGCATTCTACAAATTCATTACCTCAATGCTAGGAGGAGACCGAGTCTCATTATGCTGAACAAATTCTTGTATTGTATGAACTTGCTGCATTAAAAGATCACAGTAGAGACGAAGTTCAGACATTTTGGTTTTAAGAGATTCATTGGTCTCACTTATTTCTGTAAAAAATAAAAGAAATAACAATTATGGCATACAATTTATGTTCATATTTTAAAATATGCTCATTTAAATTTTCATTTAAAGATCCTTTAAATTTTCTTAGTTAGTTTGAGGAGGAATGTTTTCTGCAATGAGTTAAGAACTTTATCCAAAGTGGACACCAGTTTGTACTTAATGATAACTAATGCTACTTTAATGAAAGAAGTATATAACTATAATGCATAACTAAATGCATTTGAAATTATGGAAACTGAAGTTACAGGTACACTGTAATGTTGAAAACTTTCAATAGATGAAATATTTCCCATCCCAACAGATTGGAATGGTTACATCAAGTCATCCAAGAAAAATAAAGGAGGGAAAACAATTGTAACTATTAGGAATGAAAACAGCAGAAATTCAATTTTTTTTTTTTTTTTTTTTTTTTTTTTTTAAACAGCTACAAACAATACAGCTGTTCCTGTAACAGCCCGAACTTGCTGAAGCTTCAACTTTTTTTCAGGTAGAATTGCTCAGCATCTGGAAAGATCAGATTACATCCACCTTTAAAAGTGAAAGGTGATAGGTGGTAGGGTTCCACACCTTAGCATACACAGCAGCGAGTACTCTATTTATATTCCTTTTCTTATATTCCCTCTCAAGACTTTACTCCAGGCTTTCAGCTTGATCCAGTCAGACAGCTCTTAGGCTCACATGAAGTCTCCCCTGTCATCTTTCAATGGAGGGAGGATCTTCATTAAGGGATATGTTCTAGTATAGGTTTTTGTTACCAATAAAAAGAAACTTGTACAATGTCCAGATATTGAAATGTTGTGTACCTTAACATCAAGTGAGACAGAACTGAATACATTCAGTATTTCAACAACAAAGTATGTCACTGAGTTTACATACAAGTAGTTCTTCAGTGCCTTTTAAAGAATAAGGATCTAGAATATCACTGCTATGCTGCCCGTAAAAATGTATTAGCCATATAACCAGGAAAACTGCAGCCTTTCAGAAATGGCCCACGGAACTAGACACCCAAACCCCAAAGACTTAAGTTTAAGCATCTGATGTTAGACTCCATCAGAATTTGGGTATTTGTGGAAGCAAGGAAAAAAGTCTGAACTCACACCAACTAATTAAAGTTTTTTGGACATGAACAGAACTCTATTAATCCATAGTCTTTGTGGATCTGATGCTTTTTATGATCGCAACAGCATCCCTAGGATACTACATAGATGATACCAGCTGCAAGACAAATTCAGCTGAAGCACAGAAATCCAAGTTGTGAAGGAAATAAAACACAGAAGTGATAAAACCTATGATTAGCAAAATAAAGTCACAAATTGACCACAACACAGTGACTTATGCTGGTTTCTACCATAATTTAAACATCAAAATGGAATTTACCAAATAGATCAGGAGTTACAGTTAAAATCAAAAGTGGTTTGATTGTGGTGCTCTAGGTGACATAGGTACCTTTTTCTTTTTTTGTCCTGGTATCTGCCAAACAGGCTTTCGCACTCCCCAGAGCTACCAGCCATCTTTGCCTTTCAGCTGCATTAACTGCTTTCATATAGAAATGCTGCTCCCCTGGGATGATTAGCTCCATTCTTGTGTTGTCTGTTGCATGAACTTAGGACAGAGGAGAAAAAAAAAAAAAATCCTCAGTCATCAAAGCATCATTTACGACATGCAAGTCAAAGTACTTCAACATTTTTATTACAGTCATAGAGTAATATCATAAACCCCAATATATTGCTGCCAAATAATGGAAAAGTAGCCCAACCCTAGCACACTGTGGAATAAACAGTTCAGGAATATCAACTACCAAACAACAGAGAGACTCAAGCACAGTGAGGTTTCTTTACTGCAGTACCAATACACAGTTTGTGAATCTGTAAAAGCTGTTCTATGCTAATCCTGAGTTAACCATGGCAAACCAGAAAGTTTTGTTGCAAGGCCAAACATTTAAAGAATTAAACTAAAAAGTGAATGAATAGACATTCACTTCTTGATGAAATCCTGATTCAGAACAAAAAAAAAAAAAAAAAAAAAGAAAGGGCAGAGGTGGGGACAGGGGAGGACTGAACAGCTCTTCCTAGAACATCTCCCCTTCATCATCAGGTCACTGCAGCTGCTCTTCTGGAAATCTGGAAAACTGCTAACATGATTCCTACCTCTGGCCAGAAAAAGGAAAAAAGGTAGCTAGCTTAGGTAACTTCAAGCATAAGCCACATGCACAAAACTTTCTAAAAAGGTAAAGGAATATAAGGCGGGTTCTACACCTCAGAAAAGAGTTTTACATACCTAAACCTTTTTTCTTATTGCCATGTCATAATTCACATTCCTTATTATGTGTGAACTGCGAAAGAATCACACTGGTGATTCCATTTAAAGTGGAATTTAAAGTGCACTTCAAGTACATGCATTTAAAGTACATATAAAAAAAAAGTGATGCAAAGAGTATATAAGCTGTTCTTATCTATTATTGTGACAAATAAAATTTCCTCTAGCAGAAATCTCTTTAATTCTTACCCTTAATTTCACAAACAGCCATCTTTATACTTCCTTTGCTGCCTTTGCAAACATCATCCTGTGAATCATAGTATGACAGTATGCCATTGTCTAAAACAAACCATCGAGGCTGCCAACCTAGAAAGATCAAAAACATAAAAAGGAAATTTTAGTCTAATTGCTAAATTGCAAATCAAATTCAGTTCCTTGGCTATTAAAACTTTTATAAAAGATACAAACATTTTAATATGCCTGTGTCAGACAAGAAGGAAAGAATCAGTGTTCTGAAAACCAGAGCTCCTCTATAACCAAACTACTATTCTATGGATATTTCATTCTTACTTTTTTGAATACAAGATGAGCAGTATTTCAGTCTTCACTATGTTCCATTCAGCAATGGAATTAAACTGTTGTTTAGCTAACGAGAAATCCTATTCTGAAGGCTAATAAATTATATATATCTGATGAACCATTCTCATTCAGCTACATTTTTCAGGTAGACTTTTTTAAGAGAGTCACAAAAATATAAATACAGTCATACAAACAAATGACTGATGCCAACAACTGCTCTGCTTTGCTGTCATCTCCTCCACGTACTGTATTTCAGCAAGAGCCTCTGTAGTTCATTCTCAACTACAAGATATCTCGGAGAGCCGCATGCAGCATCATACCACATAAAAATGCTAATCCACTTTAATCAGATGAAGAGGGTCCATGAAGTACTTTTTCTTTTTTTTTTTTTTTTTTTTACAGCTATTCTATGGGCAAGCTTACCATTTCATAAAATCCAACACTCAGCAGAACAGATGCCCTAATTTTTAACACTGATGGATACAAATCATTGTCTAGTAAATCACTCTTTTGTCTGAATTAACAGGTTTCTAAAAATAACATGAAACTAAAGCATTCCTGTAGCGCACAAGAACACGGCCTCTTTAGAGGCCGGCTCAGCTAGACAATAGCAGCAGATCCTACAACCAGACACTAAACTTTCTAACTTTCTGCTTGGATAGCTGGACAGGTGGCCATGAAGTCACCGGTTTGGTGACATAACTGTATGGTCCACAGCACCTCACACAAGCTGCAGCCACCCAGTGAGTCCATCAGTGCCCTAGAACACAAGGGGCTCCATCAGATAGAAGACTGCTCAACATCAAATGAGGTTTCACTACTCACGTTAAGTCACTAGAAGTTTTAACGCTAATTAAAGAAGTGCAAGACCAGTCTCCACTGCATCCTCCCTCAATTCCGGGATAAGAAAGCAAAAATATGTTACTATTTCTTTATATTAGTTACATCAGCAAACATTTATGTCCTTCAAAATGCAGAATGATTAAGCAATAAGCAGATCCACACTCAGATATAAAAACAGAATGAAAAAAAAAAAAAAAAAGGGCATTGAGGGATATCAGCTCCTATAAGAAAACATTTTATATATATATACACATCACTATTTACGATAGAAGAGTACATAAATACCTGTGAAACTACCATACTGAAAACCCTGTTCTGTAAAACACAAAAGTGCCCTGATATATTCTCCTGCTACACTGCATTGCAAAACACTATGTGCTCCCCTTTAGCCTCTAAGTGCACAGGGACGGGTTTTTTAAACAGTCTTATGCTGATAAAAAGGGACCCTGCAAAGATGATTATTCCAGCCTCACATCATGCTAGCACTGAAAATCCAGGAGCAAGGCACTCCATGTGCCTTGCAGAAGCAAGCAAAACAATGAAAACAAAAACACCTCTTTTTATATGAACCTGGGTCCTTGAGAAAGTGTTGCATGTTTGTCAAAATATTTAACAAATTCATACTTTTACAAATTTTTAGATGCGAGCACATTATGCAAGCAAGTGGGAAAAATGAGCAGTATTTTGGGCTTGTTTTTATTAAGGAGGAAGGTAAACAATGCGGTTTTTTGCAATGCTTCAGCAATATTGGCAAGTTCCTTCACTGCTGGACTTCTGTGGTTAGCGAAAACAAGCAGCATGTCTTATTTCTAGCTACAAAAACATACAGTTGAGTAACAAGAAAGTCACTAACAACATTTTAAAAAAATCCAACTAATTCTGTTGAATCAGCTGGCCTACATATCCCAAGCAAGGGTTCTGGAGACTGGTATCCTACCAACTTCCAGTAGAGGTTAGATCCACGTTGATGTAAGAGTTTATTATGCAGAGTCCTATGAGAGTCTCTTATCCAGCATTCACTGTTACTATTAAATATTTACTTAAAAAACGGGCTTGAAATGAAAAGTTTCAAATACCAACTACACCACAAGGACTCACTATCTGTGACTTTTTATATTTTGCTACAGTAAGTTTTTTTGCCACAAACATTGACATGACAAAACTATTTTGGAAAGAAACTTGTATTCATTATTTCTGTCTTAAAAAAAAAAAAAAAAACACATTTCTCCATATTTCATGTGAAGAAGTGAGAAAAAAGACTTATCAAATAGCTATCTGATTGCAGTACAACTGCTCTCTTCCCTTGGAAGCCCTGTATGCACGGACACATATTTGCTCAGATATATATCAGATTGTGGTGTGTACATTTTGGTCCACAGCAAGTGTATGCAGCAATGGGACCCAAATAGCAAGTGAATTCACAAAGTGCATAGTTTTTCTTCATTTAAATTATGCAAATTCAGGAGCTAGGCTGGAACTTGGAGCAATCCAAGCAACATGCAAGACTCTGCAAGATACAGCAAATACAGCAAAACAAGTTAGTCTGAGGTGAGTTGATCAGTTGTTCTGAAGGAGAAGAGCAGGTGCCATGGACAGCCCTGAGCATGGGGACCCCACTCCATGTTATCTTCAGTTGCAGCACTGCAACATGGCCTGCGTTTTACCAGTCCTGAGAACTGAGTTTAACATCACTCCAAAATCTGAATTTACAAGCAGGACCACACACATTTGGAACAGAAAATGTAAAGAGCAGGACAACGAGAGAACAAACAAGAACATGCCAAAGCAGTCAAAAAGAGGCCTTATTACGCATGGTGTATGATCCAACACTGATCTGCTCCCGAGGGACCATCAGTCCTATCACAGGGCCAGAAAAGACATTTGTTTCACCTTGAAAGTACAACCTACCCAGTGCTATCTGCGGGGGAGGCGCCTCTATATTATGGGGGATGAGGCAAACAAAACTTTTGATAGCAAATGAAGGCACTAAATTCCCTTCCCTCTGCAGCACTTCTGACAATGCATTTCCAGTATAAACTACCCAGAACTAAAACTCTTTGAATGTATTACAGGTTTTTTTTTTTTTTTTGGTTTGTTTTTTTTTTGTTTTACAGGAGCACAGATTGAAGAAAAAAAAATCTAAAAAGTATACTGGGAGAACTTTCACATTTACCACTGAAGACTTATAGATGGAATATTAAATGCCTCCTTAACTGAAACTGGCAAAACCTTTCAATTTCGCACGCCACAAATAAAAGCTATTTCCTCGGGAAGCGGAGGATGGAAGGGGACTCGCAACACGCCGCGTGCCAGGATGTGACACTCCGGACAGCAGTTCGGGTCCCGGCGCTCCGCACTGACTTGGCGCTCGCACCGCAGAGCTTCGGCGACACAGCGCACGGAGACCCGGCGGCCGCCGGGCGCATCTCGCCTGGCGGGTACCCACGGAACCCAGGGCGCGTGGGCTGCCCACGCAGCGGCCAGGCCTGGCTCGCAAACACACGCGCGACAGCGGCGACGCTTCCGCCATGGCCACCGCGACGCGCCCGGGCGCCCCGCGCTCGCTCTAGCGGAGCCGGCGGCGGCCGCCTTAGCCCCGGCTCCTCACGGCCGCTCCCCGGGACACGAACGACCGTTGGTCCCGCGCGCCCGCACGGGCCGCCTACCCGCCAGGTAGTTGGTCCACTTGTACAGGACTCCCTCCATAGCTCAGCGCCCGCCCGCGGCCCGCATCCTCCTGCCGCTCCGCTCCGCTCGGCCGGGAAGGCGCAGCCGCCGCCGCCGGCCTTG
>VZSV01000050.1:760268-789672 GCA_013398735.1 Nothocercus julius | reverse complement strand
GCGATGTCTTCCTCTTCGTTAGCATTTATGCTTCTGCCTCTTCACTGCAGCCACTCTCCAGGCTGTTTCAGTTTGCCTTACCTTTGCACAGAAACCGTTGTGCGGTTGCAGTATTTTCACAAGGCTGCACTTGCAGTGCTGGCGTGGCCTGTTCGTGGAGCAGGACTTGCCTGCTCAGAACTACATGGGGGAGCCTTTCCTCCCTTTTAGGTACCAGCCTCATCCCTTACCTGTATTTCAGCAAATCTCACACACGGCAGCCTAGTTTCTTACCCCGTCGAGAAGCGGGTCAAGCACTGATGCTGTGAACTGCGCAGGAGGCGGATGGGCAGGGGCGGCAGCCGTCGTCGTGCAGCGCATGCCACCCGCAGCACGGGGTGGTCCTCCCCTTCCTCCCGCCTCGGTTTAAGAAGTCAAGTTTTTAACTTTTTCTTTGATTTCAAAAAGAGCTTGCACTTTATGTATCTCAAGATACACCCCTTAGTGAATGATAGTAGAAAAATAGTGTTAGTATTTCAAATATTATGGTATTCTATTTGTGTGTTAGTAATCTAACGCACACTTTGACTGCTTGCAGTAAAGTTACTTTCTTAAAATATATATATAAATACTGTATTCATTGTTTTCCACTCACTTTTTTTTTTTTTTTAATAGTCGGACACAAAATGAAGGTCACCCAAAATGGTTCGTTCTGGGTGTTGGACAAGTCATAAAAGGGTTAGATATTGGTATGATGAATATGTGCCCTGGAGAGAAAAGGAAGGTGACCATTCCTCCATCATTAGCATATGGACAGCAAGGCTATGGTAAAAAAAAAAATATATATATATATGTCTTTTCTCTGTTTCAGTTACATTTTCAAGTGAACGTATAATATTGTAAATGTCTGCAAGAACAGAGAGCAGAATTGCCAGAAACTGACAGCCCATACAAGCACTTTTTTGTCTATTATGTTATAATTCATGTTTAATTTCTGTCATGTGAGTGCTACTTGCCTAACCTTTTAATGAAATCCTGCATTTTCTGAGCAAAATGGAATGTAATCCACTGCATGCCACTGTATCAAGTAGAAGTCTTTTCTTTAAAAGACTGCTTATATTCTGGAGAGTTAATGGAAAGTCAGGACTACATAATAATTGCAATAATACAGTGCATGATACAGGATTTGATTTTCTGATATTTACAAGTGCTAAAAGTAAATAAGTAAAGTAGTTCTGGTCTTAGTCTTACGCACTATTTTCAGCACTTCAAAATTAGACATTTTAAATTCATTTCTAACTTGGATGTGGTAGTTTCCCTGAACAGGTAACTCCTACTGTATGGTCATAACTTCGTAATGATTTTGTATCAGAATATTATGAACTAGTTCCATCTGTGCTGCAATTGCACAGCAGCTGATGAAGCTTACTAGCAGTGAGATTTGCCCCTGAGCATAAGCAAATCTTGTAACAATAAGGAAAAACACTTGGTACCAAACAGAAGTGTTCTTAAAATCTAATACGAGCTGTAACTATTTGTTCTAGGTGGGACTTGAAGAAAGTATTTTTTTCCTGCAACATTCTTGTCCTCTGTCTCAGCATATGCCTGCATGCTGGGGAAGATGCCTGCCTAACCTTGAATTAGAAAAGATGCATGTGGCTTTTTAGGTCTTTACATATCTTTTCTTGTTGGTATGTATATTCTTAAAAAACAACTCACACTGAATTCTCGTCTTGTATCTTTCTTTCATAAGTAGTGTATAAACCATAAAATACACTCAGATATATTTAAAACATCTACACATTTAAAGCTTGTAAGATTAAAATCTTTCAAACTCTGAAACTTGACACTTTTTTATAGATATTTTAGACAGAAGTGCAAGTAATAGTTTTGTTTGCCTTCTGCTTATAAACAAAGTAGACTCTTTACCTGTTCTCCAGCTCAAAGGATGCAGTGTCATGCTCACAAGCTTTAGTTAAGGATAAAAGCAATTTGCATGTTTACATTTTAATTGTACAGTGCATGATTTTTAGACACTTGTTTGGCTTGACTTTTACACGCTTTTAGTTTATTCTTTCTGAAGCCTGCCATAGTTGCTTTTCAGGGACAAGGCAAAATACCCACTAAGTTCACCTTTTTGTAAATCTCATAACTTGCATTCTGTTGCTTCTTTCTAACAGGTTGCATACTTAAAGCACTGTTTTGCATATTTTTTTTTTTAACGTAGGTGTAATCTCATAGGAAATTTGTAAAAGCTGATATTATCTGCTTGGCCCTTCAGGCAAGAAAAGTACATACGAGTATTGCTTTTGTACTTTAAACTTTCAAAAGCCGATTGAAAATATAAAATACAGGTGTATGTCTAAGCCAATCATGTGACAGTGGGTAAAATGGTCTGGACTTGATAATTTTTTTTTGTCATGATACACAAATGCTTCTCAAAGTTGTATATATCTTAATTTAAAAAAGAATTGAATTGATATGAGCAATCTAATTTTGGGTCAAGCAAATATATTGTTTACAAATCTATTTCAAAAGTATTTTATTTAGCGCACTGACCTGATCAACTAGCCCATTTTTAGTTTTGTCGGAACCTAAAAAATTTTCACCTGTAGCAATGTAATGTGTAAATTAGGGATTTAGATTGTCATTCTTTTACCAAATAGATCTGCATATTAACACAAGTTTGCATAACAGAAAAATAAGGCACTTTATGTGTGCATTTGTCATATGTGTGATCTGTGACCACAGTATCTGATTGCCTTTTTTTTCTTTTTTTTTTTTTTTTTTTTTTTTTTTTCTTAAATACTTACAGCACAGGGCAAGATTCCACCCAATGCAACACTGATCTTTGAGATTGAACTTTACGCTGTTAATAAGGGACCACGCAGTGTTGAAGCATTTAATCAAATAGACAAGGACAATGATAAGAAACTCTCTCAACTTGAGGTAATAGAACTAATTTAGAATAGGTCATATTCATAAACCATAAGCATAGTTAATTACTGTTATCTTTTCCTGAGCTGCCACTGCTTCAGGTACCATGTAAAAATGTTATCATGTAATCATGTTATCACATAAGTATAGCTTTTGTATGCTTACACAGACTACACTGTGCGTTGTTGACATTTGCTTCAATAAGTTGGTACCTCTCAGACTTAGCAGGAAACAAACCTCCATGTCTGTGCAGCAGTCGCAATAGCTCATCTTTGTATCAGGGGTATGCTTGAAGGTGGCTGCTGAGTACCTGGCCTAAAAGCCAAAATAGAGCAGAACTCAACACGAAAAAAAAAAGCCTGAGTATTTACTCAGTATTTACAATTTGTCCTTGGTGTTTCTGAGAAACAGAACAGACATTAGTCTGGACTCCTTTTGCTTCTGATAGTCTTTAAATTGCTGGAAAAATCATGGCACATTTTGGATTTATATTATTGCTCAATACAAATTCAGAAAGTGCCAGAAGTTTTAGTGGGAACCAATTCTTAAAGCTACTTCTATCTTTGCTAATAAATGTTATACCTGCAAAATTTAAAGGCTATTTAACATTTTGGGGAGGTTTGACGGGGTTTTGCTATGGAATTTGAAATATTAGAATTTTTTTAAAATATATAAAGTTATTTTGATTAGAAATTTACTTACCTACTAACTTTTATGATACCTTTGGCAAACTCTTTTTTTTTCTTTTATTTTAGATAAGCCAGTATTTGAAGGAAGAATTCGCAAGAGATGGCAAAAAGCGCCATCCTTCAGTCCACGATGAAATCTTAACCGATATATTCAAGAAGAATGACCATGATGGAGATGGCTTCATATCAGCAAAAGAGTATAATGTCTATCAGCATGATGAACTCTAAGTACTTACAAAATCTGGGTTTTGGACATTCAATTTAAAAAAAATGCAAAATAATTCTTTGTCACAGATTTTTTTTACGTTTTTATAGCATCTTTTTATATCTCTTAAGGTGACTGTAAAAATCTTGTTTTTAACACTTTATAGTCAACTGTGTGATAGATTTTACAACAGAAAAAAATAAAATTGGAAAACGGCAGGATCTATTATTAGTTTTTTTCACATCCTTGTTTACAATATTGCTCAGTGGTCTTCATCATCATACAAATCATTGATCAAAATAGTTATTTCTGTCCTAACAGGCACAAAAAAATTGTTCCCGTACCTGTTGACAGAAGTATTCGTCAGTTCTGAGTCCCCTATAGACCAAAACAGGAAAGCAGAATCTTAGGAAGGAAAATTTATTAAAACTCTGGAGAGTTTCTGCTGGCTTTTAGGTCAGGTTCTCTAGGAATTACTATTTACTGCTTTGCAGTGTTAGGCAGCAGATTTAACTATTAGAAATTTTAGAATATATGAATGTTATCTATATAATTTAAAGAGAAAAGCAGGTTTTTAAAGGAACATAAAATAATCTCTGTGCTGTAATACCAAGTTTAATATTATTTGGTGTTTATGAAAATTCAGTATTGTAAGTGAATTCTTAAATTTTGATTTTTTTTCTAACTTTAAAATTTACAATTCCCTCCACAGCACAAATTTAAAAATCTCTGAGACTGTGTTTTGAGTGAGATTGAACATGATCAAAGATACTTTGTATACACTTGAGTACCTATCTGGGCATGATTCTGTTTTCCCTCACACTGGAAAAAAATGCAAAGAACAGTTATAGTCAGATAGTCTTTTAATTTCAAGTGAGAAAAGTGATTGCTGTGCTTATTTCAACAGGTAATAACTAGATGTATATAGTGAAGATGGCAGCACAAATAAAAAGGCTTCCACATATGTCCTATCTTTAACATAATCACAAAGGTAGGGAAAAGAAGAAAAACTATCCTTTTTTCACTTTAAAATTGCAGGGGAAGTGGCTGGACAGCCTATGAATCCATAGCACTTCCAAGGTGTGTTTGTAGTGTTTGAGTCTATTCTGCAGTGCCCTCTTGCGTGTATTTTCTGAACAACGCAAACTTAAGCTTTTACGATTGTGTTCCATGAACTAAACCTTCACATCTGAGTATCTAGGTCTGATACTTTCATAAACATTTTCCAGTAAAGAAACATTTTCTAAACACATAGAAGGCACAAAAGTCAAGAGCAGATACAATCTGAAGTCCAAATGCCAAATGTGGACTGGCTGGTGCTATTTAGTAATGAAAACAAACTACTGACATGTGGTAATCACATCCTAATATGAAACTCCACTCCCCAGGCTTAGTTATTCCTCTTGGTAAATGAAACGTTAGACTGATCGAACCTTTTTAGCATGTTTTTTAATCTGATACTTAAATTAAACATTCATGAGAACACTAAATTATTAACACATTTTCTCATTTTACCATCATACACCAGTATAGATAAAGGCGCAACATCTTTGGATTTAAGAACCAGTTTATGTAAACATTTATAAATATGTTCTAGCATATAGTATGACATAAAATTTTGTTTAAAAGTCTAATTATAATGAAGGAGGAAAAGAGAAAGTACTGAAAAGTAAAATGTTAGGGAATGCACGGGGGCACTCCCTAAGTAATTAAAGTCATTATTTGTATTTGTGAAGAAAATCATTTGGAAATAACAGAATAATAAAATGTTTTGCACATTTACTATTTTAAAGAGCTCGAGTCAAATGTACTAGTTTGGAAAAAAATGTGGCACATTTATGCCTATTTCTGCAACAACAGGCGCTTAGCTAGATCAGTTACCTTATTCTCTTATGCCAGAGGTCAAAACAGGGCACAGCATGCAGTCGTACATACTTTTGTCCATTAAAAGAACACTCTAGGCACCCATAGACTGTCTCCCTTTTAGAACTTCCCATTCCACAAAGAATACAGGGACCTTTAGGGATGTTGTTATTAAGTAAATTAATTCGGATATGAGTCCCTTCTCTGAGGTAGTTTGAAGACAGATCAGTCATGCTCGCAGCTTTTTCATAATAATCAGTAAAAAGGTCCTCCAAGTAAGTATCAGAGTGAGCAATGGTATCCACTACTCTCTTATCTGAAAAAGAAAACACAAACATAGAAACTGTTCATTTTTACATAATTATTTACAAAACAATCTCTTAAGCTACTGGTAGATTTACAATCTCATTTATGAAACCATTATAAGCTTTACACATTGAATGTTACTTTCCATCAAAATCCTTGTGAGATGAAAATGTTAACTCCACAAAAGACACTCTGAATTTTTGTATTACCCATACAACACTATTACTATTTTTAAAAGATAGGTATGATAGACAAACTCTTGAAAAATTGATGCTAAATTACAGCTGAGTACTTTCCTATTTTAATTTTTAAGTTTTCATTTTAAATTTTGTTTTTCCCAAGTTACAGATTATGCTTATTTTGAGTGTTTACAGAAAACAGCCAGTACTTCAAACATTTCAAAAATTTGGAAGAGTCCACATCATTGACTTTTTAATGCTTTTCTGAGCATGTAAAAAACATAGGAAATCAGTTCTGGAACTACTTAATTTTCTCCTCTCTCTTCAAAGATGGACTAGTTTAAATTAGGCAACAAACTTCTAGGAAGCTACAGCTAAGTGAAATGTTTTAACCTTCCAAAGATCTTTCCCTTGGGGTAGATTAGAGCAAGCACAGACGGTTTAGACTATAAAGTCCTTGGGTTAAGAACTGGACAAATAGGAGCAAAGGCACTTAAACAGAGCCGACTTTTTAGGATTTATCTACACTCTCCAATTTGCAGCTTTCCAAAACACTTAGACCAAGAAGCATTCCAAAGTAGGCTCTTGTTCTATATTTGTGATTAAAATCTAAATGTGACTGCCACAGTGTCGGGGGCAACCTGCATAAAGTATAGTTACATACCAGTGATCAAGACTTAGTTTTACTAGAACATTGTGTTCATGTCTCCTGGGGTGAGAAAAGAAAATTATGATGATATCTTGCGTATTTCCTGCCAGGTGAAGATACACCCCAAAAAGTGCGTTCTAATACTTAATATATAAACTTAATCATAAAGGCTTGAGTCTTTGAGTTTTAATGGGCAAAAAAAATCCATAAATTTATTATATGTGACAATGTCAGACAATCTCAATATAACTTTCAAGAACTTTACAACCATTTAAGAAATTAAGAGATTAATTCAACATTAAATGTTGAATCTTGCACACAAAATTAAACAACAATACAGACTTCATGCATTAATCAAGACATTCAATTATAATTTTTAAATGTCATACTTCGATGAAATGGATTTCTCCTCAACATCCTTAATTTGGTCAGTGAAGATGACCCAGATTTCTCTTTTTCAAACCCTCCTTTTGAAATTGGAGTCACACAGAGTTCTGTAACAAAGAAAAGTAAGTCTTTGGAAGGAATCTTTAGAAAAATTTTAGATGAAGTATAAAACTGCTAGTTGTACAACGCAGCTTACCATAATATATTTTTCTATTTTATAATAAGTTTATAAAATTTGTAATAGGCTTGATAAAATACAGCTTTACTAATGTTTATGAATAGGAAGTAAGTTTGGTACTGTGTATGGCAAAGGATACAGAGCTATTTGCAACTTCAAGAACAAATAGTGTTGCATACATCTGAAGAAATAAAAACTATTTCCCAGATGATGTCCTACTGATTTTTCTATTAAAAAAAATAGTGTTAATTATAGGAGTAAGCAATTTCTATAACAGTTGAGTGACTGCCACAGAGAACTCTGTATTAAAGTGAAGCTGGCTGTTAAAACTTTAGTAACATCATGTAAGTCAGAGAGTTTTACATTTGATATTATTATGAAATTTAATTTAAAAAAAAATTCTGCATTACTAAAAACAATATTGATAAAATTGACTAATTGGTTACAGGCTAAGATAAGCAATACTGAAAAACTATGTGAATATATAAGGTCTGTCTTTTCCACAGAAGAATAACTAATAGGAACTATGTAAAGTTTGTATTTGTTTTGAGTAATTGGGGTTATTTCTTCGCAAATAACTTTAGATAACCAAATGTGGTAGCAATCTATCAGACTGAAGGTAAGGCCTTGACAGAAAACGTATTTGCTTCATCTTAGGAGCCAGGTAAGAAAGTAAAGAAGTTATTTTTGTTCCATTCAACTGTGAGATTTCTTTTTTTTTTTTTGAAGCTTATACCTGCCTTTTAAAACTCTTTCCAAGACAGACTGTTTTGCTGATCTTTTCAAGTATCGTGACCCTTATAAAGTCAGAATGCTTATGTTCATACAACTAAGAAAGAAATATTGCATTTTATGGGATTGGGCTTTATATATACCAAGATCAAGAAAGTTGTTTTTAAAACAAACTCAGGCTTCTATAAATAATAGCAGTAATAATTACAATAATTCACATCACTTACCAAAATTACCATCCAAATGAATAAAAAGTTCAAAAACACTAAATGCAATTGTTGTATGCGCAGGAAATACAATGGCTTTGTCCCGTCCTTTAGAATTTTGATCTTCGATGATGTGAAACTGTGATTTAGAAAAGTATTAAAAAAGTTTCAAATTGAAATAATAATAAATGAAATAAAAAAAAAAAAAAACAGAATAATAGCTTAGCTATATATATTGGAAAATAATAATTTCAACCGGAACCTTTGAAACTAAACATCAAGTTTCACCATTAAAGAATTTCATAGTAAAAACTGTGTAGTTAACAAAGTTTGCTGTAGAGACAGTGGTCGTCTATCTTGCATCATGGTGATTGAGAATTATCTAAATGACTCATAAATACTAGAAATGGACAAATCTGTATTATTCAAACACTGATAATGTTGTGTGTATGCATGAGAGTATTTGCCAATTCCATGCCTTTACCTTTCCAGTGACCTGATTTCCAATAAACCTTAACTCTCTGATCACCACTGCATTTCAGAACCCCCCACATTGTGTCCCTTGCCTCTAACCACTCAGTCACAGCCCCTATATAGAAGGATACCCAGCCCAAAGCCAACTAAAGACTAGGAGAAGTTTCGAGAGCATGTAAGACAGGGAACAAGATGCTGACCATTTATTTGTAACAAACGAAAGATAGAATGAGTTACAGAAGACGGCGGTAATAACGAAGTATATGCTTATTGGAGGTTCAAAGTAAAAAAAAGAAGTAATTTCCACATTTTTACTGAGACATCACTCAAAAGTAATGGTCTACCCATTCTTTCATGAATTTCCCATCCCTCATCCATAAAAGCAATACTAATAAAAAGAAAGTTCTAATTCAATTTACACCAGGGCAACATACTAATTTACTTTAGAGTACATGAGTAAAAAAAGTGGTTAAATCCAATCATAAATATCTATAAAAACAAGCCGCTTTTTTTTTTTTTTTTTATATAAGACAAAAATATAGGACTTCAAGAAACATATTTACCCTCATTGTTTCTCCACGCATTCCAGTATGGACAGTTAACGAGCACTGCCTTGTAGTTCTAATACTTTCCATGACCACGCACAAAGTTTCCATCTTGCTTTTTCTTGACTGATGGACTAGACAATGATCAAAATTTATTTTTCTAAAATCAAGAGGAAGGAGGAAATACAGAAATTAGTATCAATTTACAAAGCAGTTAATATAATCAGTAACTTTAAATCAGTAAATCATGATAACTTCTGTCTCTTTTCTATGAAACAGCTGACTGAGGGGATCTTAGGAACCTTAAGACTGATTTTTAGTGTCTGTTAACAAAAGTGCCTAAATATTCAAAGAAAGCAAGCTAATAATGTATCAATGTTAAAAAGGGTAAGTGGACATCCTGGAAAATTATAAATCTATCTGCCTAACACTTTTCTAAGAATAGTTAAGGAACTGTCAACAAAGACAGTAATTAATACAGATTTTTAAAGAAGATATGTAGTTCTTGTTAGCCAATAAGGGTTTATGAAAACCAGATCTTTTTTAATACAATTATATGTCCAGTTAATAAAAGCAAAAACTTTAACGCTGTATTTTGGGGTTCGATAACGCATTTGACCATAAAATATTTTAGTTAAAAAACGAAAACATAACCACAGAAGCTGGCATATACAAAATGGAAAAAAAGCTGGCTAATTGACAGGTGTCAAAAAGCAGCTGTAAGCATGGAATGCTCATCAAGCAAGTGCGATTCCAGGGGGTTCCGACAGGCATTGGCTTTTAATCTTACAACAATGAATATTTTTTATCAAGAAACAAGACACCTCCACACACATACACACCTCTATTAATGATAATGTTTGGATGTTACAAAGGAAAAGTAGGTATAAAACAAGACAGGGTTATAGATACTAAATGACCTGCACTGCTCTTTAAATAAGTAGAAACAGACAATATATATGTCTGAATATACTAAATGTAAAGCTACACACAATGCATAATTTACTGGATGCAGCACTGGAATTCACAAGGGCAACACCATGGCCAGGCATTAATCTTTGCAAAGATAAATAGAAGAATGTCACCAAAAATAGATGCATTTTATACTTATGAGTTTGGCATTTGTGCCAGCACTACTGAGTTCAGTTTCAGTGTCCACAGTTCAAAAAAGGTGGTTTAAAAACTGTATTGCATTTAGAGAAGAACCATGGAACATTATGAAAAAAAAAAAAAAATGAAGCAGATAAATCTGTTTTGCCGTTCAAAGGATTTTGAGGTTGAATAATAAGCTCAAAAAATCCTCAAGTATCTATATTGGTAATAATTTGAGCAACACATGGTTCTCCAGTTCATCAGATGAAGGCAGAGAACTAACTCTATCTCTGAAAGCTGAAAGTGGACAGTGTGATTTGAAGCAAATTTTAAATTTTCAGTAGTGTAGAATAACATACATAAGGGCTTTAATGAACTCTTCTTTTTTAGATATTAAGATATTATTTCTGGATATGCATTGTAATTCAAAGGATGCACTGTAATTCAAAGACTTAATCCAGAAGAAGTGCATAGCCTCTGCTATGCAGAAGGTCATGTGTCTAATCACAGTAATTTAACCTAAGACTTTTTAGACCTAAAAGGAACTTTGAAAACTATTGTGACTGCTATTGACTCTGTAAAACTAATAAAAAACTAACTGTTTCTGTATTAATGAGATTTTATTCAGAGGTTCAGCCTAACTGTGCAAAATTTAATTACAGAACCAGAAAACAACATATGTAATGTAACCTTGTACTAAGTTCTTTAAGTAGTGTTGGTACTTCAACTTCATGTTTGGTCACTATGCCGAATGAAGCTTTAAAAGCAATAGAATCTGATCCAGCAATGTCAAAACCAACATCATTCATTATTTGATTTCCTCTTTTGCCACTCAGTGAAACATCTGATTTGTCTTCATAGTTGAGCAACTGGTAGGATGAGACACCTGAATAAAAGAAGATAGACATTGGATTGAAGAGTTGAAATGCAGTATTTTTATATCACTCTATGTTTGAAGACAATGATTATCTTAAATTTTAGAACAATAGATTTAAAGAACAGAGTAACTTTTACTGTTCTTACAATGCTTAACCCTGAAATCTTATTCTTCTGATGTAAAATTCACATCAGTATGGTGCACTTTGTTACCAGTGCTGATAACATTAGTTTTGCCTTTTGCCTGACTCCTTACAATTAGAAAGACTTGCCATACTTTCCAGATGGTCATGGTTCATATCTAATATTTCCAGACACTATGTCAGTTTATTTTGAAGGGAAATAATAGAACAATTCTGACATATTTGAAATTTTGCATGTGTTTATTGTAAAATAAAAAGATTGCCTTGACACATTTTTCTAATGCTTTCCTTTCATCTTTCAAAACTTTTCTGTTATGCTAAAAAAAAAAAAAAAAAAAAAAAAGGAAAAAAGGAACCTAATGGTTGCCAACTTAATATGAATAGACAGACAACATACAGGCATCTTAATATATTTGGTAATCTGGGTTTTGTGCTATCCTTTTTGCTTCTTTGAAGGTTTTTTGATAAAATGACATTATAAAATCACCTAGTACAAATACTATTTAATTTTTAAAACAAGAAGTTTTTTGTAAGACTGAAAAGAATGCTTGTATTTATTACAAAAATGAAAATTAAATTACAAAGTTCTTTCCCTTTAAAAAAGCACAGTGCATTCTGATCATGACACGTAAGCTTTTCAGAAAAGACTGTTAAGCAGACTTTTAAATGAGATTTTGCAATGTTTTACTCAGACAAGTAGGCTAACACACTTGTTTTTACTCTAGTAGAATTAGTAGGATTCTCATATTTTTCATCTGGCTTTGGTCCTGCTATCACTTGTATGTATGGCCAGCTGATAGTTCTGTCTTCCTGTACACATATTGACTTGTTTTAGGAGAATATTTATTTTTAATGAGCTTTTTTTTATTTTGGAAAATAAAACAATGAAAAAGTTTCAGAAAGCATAACACACAGATACTCATTACATGGACCTTTCAAAGAAAAATAGGGGAAATACAGGCAGGATAGTTCAATTTTGTAGCTCCTAATTCTGATGGAATCTCCTCAAAGCTCCTGGTAGTACATAGCAAAGATAATTTAAACATAAATAATCCTTGGTATATTTGAGAAAGATTACAAACATGGAAAACCTTTCAAAATCCCATTACTGCAGCCAGAAAACTGTTGTCAAATGTTTGTGCCAGTGTAGAGCCCAATTCAGTAAGCTAACACAAGGCAATATAAGCATGAACTAACTGCAGGACTGAGACCATTGGCTCAGTTGTGTCATCAATATTCGAAAGTGAATATACAGAGCAAGGTGAACATTAAAAGACACAAATTTTAAGCAACAGTCAACATACACTAACATATTTATCAGGAATCTGCTGAAAATTTTTGAAAAGCAATATAAGGTTTAACTGAAGTTGTTATGTAGTAGTACAGGAAATTTAGAGGTTTGTTAATATAATTGAGATACTGATATATTCTTTCTCCACCAAGTCAAAAAGTTTCCGGAAAGTTTTGTATTTTAACCAATATTTGACTTGTACTTTTTTCCTAAATATTTATTGCATGAATAACAAGGATGAACTTTTTTACAAACATGCTAAAGAACCATCATATTACCTGTACAAGGTTCAGCTGTAACTACTGTTCTGTATTT
Source organism: Nothocercus julius (assembly GCA_013398735.1). Lineage (NCBI taxonomy): Eukaryota > Metazoa > Chordata > Aves > Tinamiformes > Tinamidae > Nothocercus > Nothocercus julius. The sequence goes on along the minus strand of VZSV01000050.1, from coordinate 776,626 downwards.
ACTGAAAAATATATACTTTTCAGCTTAAAAAAAAAAAAAGTAGGAAACTTACCTGCAGAAATTTCTTTCTCTCCTTGAAGAATGTCTTTTAATGTGAATGGCGTTGAAGCAAATTTAGACTTATTTGAAAGAAAACACTTTCTTTTCTTAATTACAAGACTCAGAGGTTGGTATTTATCAGCTTCACTGAGACTGGGCACAGGAACTAGTCTTCCTCCATCACCAACCTGTTTAACAAAGTTTTTGGTTGCAGCGGCAAACATATTATGGCATTAGTAATGATAATAATAAAAAGCTCTGCATCAACTATAACTTCCACACCTAAAACCCATGTTCAAATTGTTTGCAATATTCTTTCAAAAAAGGTAATAAGATAAATTAGGGGAAAAAAAGCTGACAAACTTGTTTTTATAAAGCAAGTTATTTTTTCGCTTGGAAATAACCAAAGGCATCTCAGCTATGCAGCGTCTAAAGTCTGTTGCTCAAGATCTCTCTCAAAGCCCTTCAGTTCAGCACTCTAATTCTGTGTAATGAATAATGAATTAACAGTGTAAACTGAGAGGGGAAATGTTGTCCTTTCCTCAGCAGTTTAATGCTTCTGCTTGAAAACCAAAATTACAATCTTAGAAACAAAAGACTATAATTTCTGCAGTCTTCAGTTTCTTGTTAGTATATTATTTACTGTTTCTTGTGTCCTCACTGCAGCAGGATTCCAGGTTGTTTCTCCAGCAGCAAACGAAGGGGTGCAGGAGACCTCCTCAATTCCGCACTGGTGAAAGCTGGCAGCCCTGCTCACAGGTATTTCCTTTCAGCAGGAGTTGCATAACATACCTGTAGAACGGCTCAGACTGTGTGTAAATAGCGTCCGTCTCGGAAACACATGGGCCAGAGCTGAAGACTCGTGACAGCCGCGGTCAGGGTGGAAAACAGGGATGGGCGGTTGGGATATTTTAGCGTTTCCTCAGGTGTAACCCCAGTGCAGTCCCAGCCCTCGGTCCAAGGGATTCAGCTGCCTGTGATCCAGGGCCTCCTTTTGACACAGACTAGTTGCACAGAATTGGCTCAGATTTTGAGGATTTTGATCTTCAAGAAGTAAAAAGGCAAAAAAGATGAACGTGATGCTTAAGATATTTACGTATCCTTTTCACAAGACAAAACGAAAGGCTGCCATAGCTTCCTGCTTGCTCTAGAGGGTGCTGGAAAATATAAGCTGGCTACAGGCTTTGAACAAAAATCACACGAAACACTACAACTCAACTGACTTTTATGCATACTACACTGCACTAAGAAAAATTACGCATATTTACTTAAAGCACATTAACAGACCTTAAAAGTTATAAAGGGAAGGAAAAGCTAAAATTTTTAAATTAAAATTGGTCATTCTGTCTTGATTTAGATTTGTCCCGTTTATCACTTATGATAATTATATCTGAAGATATATAATGTCCATTCCTAATGGACATTAAGCTTACTGTTTATCCAGTATCCAATGAGTCAGGCAGAGGCAAGAACTGAGCTGACTTGGAAGAGCTACATCTACCTAATTAGTACCAAATTGTGCTCGTTGAATTGTTTGGTATATCCTCTTATCTACAAAAAGATGCTTTTATTTGCCTGATCTCCTGACTTAATTTTAAGTTTTATTTATGTACTTTTACAAAGGAACAGGTGCAAGAATTTAACTTTTAAAAAATTAGCAAAATAAAACGCCATTGAAAAATTACTTGCCAAATTCCATCATTTCCCAGCAGGTGGCATGAATATTTCCTTAGGAAGCAGGGGTCTGAGCAGCACAGATCTTGCTTTATTTCATGAGGTAACAAAAATTACATGAATTATGGGACCTTATACGGTCCTTATTACATATGTGCAGTTTTATGTTAAATTCCTATCTGCGAAAATATCCAAAAGTTGCTTTCATTCAAAGAAGACAGATCTTGGTTTTGGTTAAAAATTAAGGAAGCTATGACTTAAGTATATTATTAAACATAAGTGTTCGAGCTACTGGATGGAGTGAGGGAAAAGAGCCATTGAATAAATTTTGTCCCATCGGTTTACGTAGGCATGCTAGGCTGTCTACAGCGTGAGGTTCCCTCTGGATGACATGGAGGTACTCTGCCAGAATAGTCTTCTGTGTCTTATAATTAAAAATACGTTTCACATGACATATTGTCACTTTATAAGCAAAGGTGTTAATAAGTCAGAGTTTAAAACAAAGAAAATTCTAGCTCCTTTTCAAGCTGAAAAATGAAAACAAAAAATCAGGATGCACCAAGGATGTCTTAGGGGAATTGATCAGGAGAAAAAATTTATTCCTCAACTGAGGAAAAGTCCACTAAGTGTTTGAAACACCATTTACATCCACTACCGGGAGACTGCAGAGGACGGCAAGGTTGTGATATCACACAGCTGAACACGGTGATCAAATATATATTGGACAGTACTGCTGTCATGATCGACTCTTACCTGGTTACCAAACACAGTTTGCTATAGCACTGGCTCTCTTAGCCTACCATTCACAATGATTGCTGCTCACAGTGTATTACATTATTTAGAGACTAAAGGGGGAAGAAACATCATTTAAAACAACATGAAAGTTCCTTAAAACAACATGAAAGCTTTCAGAAGAGCTAACTTTGGAAAAAAAGATTTGCATGTTGGATTTTTTTTACTATATAATTCAAATGTGGTGAAACTTTAAAAATTAAATTATAAATACTATTTTAATTATACAGTATACTGGAACAACTAAATCAGCTGTGGTTTTTTATTTTGTGCAGATTCATTGCATTAAGGACTCACATACAAATACATACACTATAATGAAGTATTTCCTATATAATACCATTTTCTTCAGGTTTACAGCTCAAATAAACCTTATTAGAGCCTCCTTCTCTTCTCTGTCACAGAATTGACTGTGATAATACATATTCATAGGCCAAGCTGCAATGAACATTAAATACAGACCGCCTGCTAGGAGGCTTTCTGTTACAAACTGACCAACGTCCAGCAATCAAAGCACTGAAAGCTGCACTTTTTAAGTATCACATCAATGACAGGCCACACGATGTGGAGTTCAGCTTACTTCTCTAAGCCTTTTGGTGGCCTTTAGACCAGCAACAGCTGCTAACTTGATGCAAAGGGCGTGTGCTGCACAGCTGGCTCCTTTCTAGCACTTCCCTGGCTTCCCACTACAGCAGCATTAATGACCAAAGGGAAACACAAAAGAGCTTAAGAAGCATAAGTTCTGGTGATGGTTTTTAATGCTATTCCATAGACTTACCTTTCAGTTTTCAGAATTTTGATCACAAAAGGGACAGAGAAGACTTGATCTGTGTTTCAGGCTCGTATCTGCTATTAACATGATATTAAATGACTAGATCTACTGCTCATTGAAGTATCTGAAATAGCTTCTGCTTCTCTGCAATTGCCCTGATTTTGTACGCAGTATTTTGAAGGAGAGATGGATGTCTGTTAGCTACAGACTATTTAGCAGTAAGAAATGCAGAACTAGTACACCATGGAGAGGCCTGAAAAGAGAGTGTGATTGTTTTTAAGCTTATCAACTATGAGGAGCTGATACATCTTTTAGCCAAAAGAAGCCGTCTGTCACTTGCTACATAAACCCTATTCGTACACAACAACACTACTTTCATCTACTAATACTAGGTGAGTGAAAATAAATCTCCTGAAAACAAATATGTTCCTATGATCCACAAATGCTATTTTACTGCTGGAGGCTGCTACCCTAATGGCTAAACCCCTTTTACTATAATCTAAGTAGGATACTTGGACTGGACTTACTTTTGGCATTGCTGCTAGTTGTCCTGCAGTACTGGACAATTAACCTCAGTCTGACAAAACCTCTTGTATTTGGCTGTGTTAATATATCTCTTTCCTGAGTAGGAGACTGCAAGAACTGACTCATAAAGTACTTTCAAATCTTTGGATAGAGAATAGTTATAAGTAGACAGAATTAAGTAGGTGTTTCTAGGGCAATCAAGAATTCAGTCTCTTTCATAACTACACCTACTCTTGTTTAGGGTGTTCTTTTTCAAGCTGTAAGAACATTTCCTCAACTAGTTCCCTAGATTTTTTTTCTCTTTTCACACACGTAGGCATAAGAAGATCCTTGAGCAGTTTCCTGATAGTAAACATTTTAACAGACAAATGACATAGACTACTTTTTAAACTTAGTGACAAGACTTTTCTGAATAGTGATGTTGTACTGGGTTCGCTGATTGCCATTTAAGTTGAATCAGCTCCTGAACTGAAATTAAAGAATGGACATTTCCTGGCATTATATCACCTTGCTTTGTCTGACTGCTGAATGCCAGGCTTTCAAAAATAACCTAAAGAGGAACTTAAAAGATATGTCTATATCTCTAAATTTTAGCAGTTTAAAAGAATATAACTTGAATGTCCCTACCAGTACTTATGGTCCAAAAACTTGCCATTTTTGGAAATATTTTCTCAACTTACTAGTTTTCTCAACTGATTTATCAAAAAACCTGCTCAAGAAAACTTCATTTATTTGTTGAAAATGGGTGAAATATACCCAGGCACTCAACAATAAGAAAAGCACATAGATATTTGAGTTTCACTGTGGAACTTCTCCACACGAAGAGACAAGTCAGACATTAACTACATATGCAATCTCAATCAAAACTGAAATCACTATTCACGCCTGATTCACGTCTGTAACATTTCTCTGCACAGTTTGGGAACTCCTTTTGAAGTCCCTCTTAACAAAAAGCATAAACCAAAACACTTCATGGGACATAGGACTTAGCTTGTCTCTTAGCTACCTAGGTTACTAGCTGCATCTTCAACATAGCTTTCAGAATTAAAAATACAAGATGCTTTTGCAGGACAACATTTTATAGATACTTATGGGTTTGAGTAAAAAAGACTCAGTTGAGAATAAATTATAGTGCACTTCCTCACCTAGCCCACAGTATCTCATAAATTTTGAATATTTCCCTTTAGTTTCTTTTCATCTTATTTAGCAATGATTACCTAATAGAAAAAAACATATTCCATATTCAAATTCACAAACTGCCAATATCACACAGTTGCTCTTTAACATTTAGAATATACTAAATATTTAATAAGCTAACAAGGACTCAAAGAACTATGTGTCGTTATATGTTGGATAGGCAAAAATCCTGTGTATCATCACATCAGAACAGATTTTTGTACCAGCAGCGGAACTTGAAACAGCTTTCTGTGGGCAACTGTTTAGCTGAGTCAGGACCAAACCTTGTCAATAGCTTCCCACGCTGTCTCACCGCGCCACGGTGCCTACATGTTTGTGGTTAAGAAGAATCATCTGTCTCTTGGTTAGATTAAATTTTTATTTTTTTGTAATGTTAAAATAGATATCAAAAGAGGGTATACTGCTGCCTCACAGGCCTCTTTTATCTGTTCCCAAAGGCATTTGTGTGTTGTTTTTTTTTCCCTCTAACCAATTAAGTAGTGGCAAGTAATTGTTCAGAATTATGCACAGTAATTTTGCTGAACAAACTTGTTATTGAGAAAAGGTAGATTTCTCCTGCCAAGCATTCAGAGCCAAAATACGGATCCCACTACATAAATGCGAGACCAGATTCAAATTCCAGTAATGAACTGTTTAGCTGAGAGCAAGGTCTTTGCACGCGACCTGGCTCCGAGCAGCTGTTCAGATAAGCTCAAATGTGCACTCTGCAGCATAAAAAAAAAACCACATTGCCATTCATGAAAAAAAACATTTTCCAATCCTTTGCTCTTGCTTCCACTCAGATTGCATTCCAAACTGTTTGAACACGCGTTCTTTCTTATGCCAAGAAAAAACAAAACTCCCTAAATTTTCCTCCAAAACATGCTATTTGTTTCTATGTTTTAATTTTAAATAACAAAACTTATGAGAATGTAATTGAAAAATTTGATATGTTCTTGCTTTTCTTAGAAGATGACGAAAAGGATAGAGGGCTGGTATTTTTTTTTTCTTCACTTTCATGCCTCCCATTTTCTCCAAGTTTATTAGAGACCATCACGAGCCCATTTTCCTTAAATCTCCTCACAAAACTTTAGAAACATTCTGCAAGCTCCCTTTAATCATAAGCAATAAGCTGAAGGGAGAAAAGCAAAAGGCTCTTACCAATTGTAGTATGAAGATAAAACTGAGAACTGCTAAAAAGAAAATTATCTTCTTTGAGACTGCACAAGGGAGCTCCTGCCAGAATTAAAGGAACTGAAGAGAGTCATGTGGGAAAACTTCTACAAAAATAATCCTGCAGGGAAAGAGGTTAGAAAGGGAGAGGATGATGATTCTAGAAGCAGCTGTTATAGTGTTTTTTGCTGCTACTATCACCCACCTACATAAAATCAATCTGCACAATGACATTCTAAATTATGTGATCGATGGTCAATTCACTTAGCTAACTATAAACATTTCCTTCAGGAATCATATTTGGAAATGATTGTGAAGGTTCTTATATTAATAAATCAGAAGACAGATGACAGCAGTTTAAACAGTGTACATTGAGATTTATTAGAACAAGCACTAATAGCAGCAGTGTACAGAGTGATGGAGACAATGTACTGTATGCACTGAACAATAATAATTATACAATTGCACTTCTTCAGAGATCTATTAGAAAATGCTTTTCAGTAAACAGTTTCCCAAATCTAGCATTGTTTGGATTTGCCTCTGAGGAAAAAAATACAAAAAATATGCTTTTTGTTTTTTGGTAAGGCATTAGCAACATTCATTGGCAGGCTAAACAAGTCATTTGTACATGCATTATCCAATTACATTGCAACAGGTAAAAGAGCATCATGTTTCCCCAAAAAATAGAATTGTGTGTTTTTTGACACAATATCTAGGTAAATCTGGCTCAGCCTGAAGGAAACAGGTGGCATCTTTTGCTACGTTTTAGAGCACAACATAAAATACAATATAGCCAAGTTCACCTTTATTTCCTAACAGAAGCTGTAGGGCCTCCCTCAGTTGGAGTTGGCATTATGGGCACTGCATACACTGCATACTTCACTGGAGCAAACTCTTAACTAAGCTAATTTCTCTTGTTTATTATTCCTCCCACTACTGCCTCCTCAAATCACGTGGCCAACAGATGCTCTTGTTGCCAAAGGACCAGAATCAACATCCACTATGGTAGGAGTTTGTTATTTATTGCATCGGAGGTAGTCGGCATGAGGCCTCATCTGCCATCAGCTCTACTTCAACGAGATGGTCAAAACCAACCCCCTAGCGCAAAGACCCCGAGTACTCGTGCTGCAGCTCTGCAGCCTGGCAGCTCACACCGCCTCCTTACCGCTCCTTCCTAGTCTCAATCTCTGAAGCAGCCCGAGAATTTGATATACCAAAAAAAAGCAATTCTGTATGTGATAAAGCCTAAATGGAGAGAGGGGAGGCACTTTCTCACATTCCTGTTATTTTGTGGACTGAGAGCAGGAGCAAGCTCTTAGTTGGCCACCCCCTCGGAGCAAATTGGAAGGACAAGGCAGAGTCTCCTGCCCTCTTTGGCACAGCACTCCTCACTCTGGGCTAGCACCATCCTGTGGGAAAGGTGAGGAAAACAGGGAGAGGAATTGCCAATGGTGTTACAATTATGCTTGCCAGAGTCAAGATATGTCCTCATAAATTCACTCGTAAATTCAGTCTCCCATTCTTTCTCGCACATGCCACACGTAGTTGAACTTTACAAAGAAGTCAAGTTAACCTACTATTAAATACTACAAGAACAAGGTCCCAAAATGCAAGGCAGTCAAAGGGAAGTCAAATGTGTTAGCTCTGCCCAGCAAGCAGTTGGACCTGCTCTACTTCATGCTTTTAACTTCTGTGAGGCAGCGCACTTTTAAAATGAAGCTAAAGTATCTCTAGTTGAATACCTAAGCCTGACTGTTCATATCAGGTATAAAGCTGAAATACAGTTTTGCTAGGTAGATCACCCACTCACATGGAAGCTCACTGAGTTCAGCGGCGACCCAAAGAGAGCTCAGCCTCATTCATACAGATGCTTATGTGTTTAAGGATGTAAGAATTAAAAATGAAGTACCATAAAGCCTGACATAATCATTGTTTTGACTTCTTAGGAATGTCAGTGTTGAGCCTTTTTACTTGAACATTAATATCTGCATCTTTTTCACTGCGATCAGTGAGACTGTTTGCAATGTGTATGTTTAAGTACATATTTACGCCTGTGCAAGATCAGTGTCCAGGCAGAGGAAGAAGAAAAAAATCTTGACAGGTGCATTGCTGTTAACTCTAGCGTTTGAAATAAAAACCTACTGGTTTTTATATTTCTAATATAAAATTTCTATATTGCAAATCTATCTATGTTATTTCTTAACTGTGGATGATTAAGAACTGTAAGCCATAGAGGTGCTTTTAACAGACACAATTATAGCCAGTATTTGGAACTACAGAATAAGATGTAAAGAAACATTGTCCTGAAAGTCCTCCCAGACTTGTCCAGCATTTTGCATGCATTTGCAGGCCCACAATCAAGATCTTTTCTTATGTTAAATTACTGAATATAGCATGAAGGATTACATTTACAGTTTCAAAAGATTTCAGTTAAATAGTTTATACAGCTTTCAAAACAAAGATTTGCAAATCAACTGCATTTTCTACGGAGTTATTTAGAAATTATGGCACTGAGTTTTTTTTTTTCCTAAGAATCCTTTTCTTCCTCATATTCTTATGAAAGTCCACAATCAAATTCTGCACACAAAATGAAGTGCTGCAAGTGAGGGTTAAGTCCTCAAAAATATTTTTTGTTGCAACATCCAGATAATTAAGCAATGATACATACATACTTTTCTTTCTTTTCCTCAAGTAACAGTTTTCTCTTGCTTTCAAACAATAGAAAGATTCTTGTGTGGTTCACCAAGGCTCACCGATCCTTTGCAGTTACCGTCTGTTATTTCCATCTATAATAGTCATTGTCTACCTAGCATTTAAAAGAAGCACTGGCTCTACATGTCAGTCTTTCTTCTAGAAAGAAACGACATTAGCTACCTTTAAAGTTCATCTTTAAAAGTGTGAAGTGAGTTTCTGTATATATATATCTAGATGGTATAACAGCACAACCCATTGGAAAGACTCTGAGAAGCTCATTTCACAAGGATGCTCTGCAAAAAGGTATACAAGAAAGCGTAAAATTTGGGTTTCATTAAGCACAGAGATTTGGGCAATCACCAGAGAATGCTCTTCTTGCCATTTATGTTTTCACTTCCTGGCTTGCTAAAGGGCAAAATCAGGCAAGACCATCTAAAATTAAATGCCTTTGAAACTAATGAAGCCCAGTAAGGCAACATAAATTGACTACTTATCTAAGCCTTACTTTTATATGGCATTCTAAAAGACTTGATCAGGATACAAATACTGGAATTTACGCTTCACATGTGTGCATGGGATCTAATCTCACCAAAAAAAATTGTGGCATTATTCCATATACATGTTAAATGTGCAGAGAAAGATAATATGGAATGTTATACCATTGAAATGTTCAGAAAAAATAATCCACCAGACATAGTTTTACAGTGGGAAGTAGACACAGACTTTAAAAAGCAATCTTGATAACGTTTAAAAGACAAAAAGAAGATACCTTAATCTCCTAATATAGAACTATCATTATGATCTCTCTAGATGTCCCAACAGTTAAGTTTTAAGAAGTCTTTTTAAGTGCTAAACACAGCATCCTCTTCAGACAACCCAGCAGTAGCAGTTAAAGAGCAAGCACTTCATTGTGCGTTTTGGTGCAGAAAAAGATTTGTGACCTCAGAAGCTAACAGCTTAATTTCTTGTTGGTTTTATAGCACATAACATTGACACAAATCAGTATACAAAGCAGCAAAGAACCGATTCAGAAAAGCCCACTGGTAACTCTTTTTCGTCCAAGGAAGAAATTTTAGTGAATGATCAAAGGTCTGTCTTGTTCTGAGAGTTGGAGATTTAGCAAAATCTGAGCATTATTTGCTAAATAAAGGAACCATTCTTATGGTCTGTGGAGCTCGGAACATTGTTTTATTTTTAAGCTCAGATTTGACATGCAGTTATTTCTTAGTGAGGAATGAATGTTTAAAAATAATTAGTTTAGAAAGTAATTCTAAAGGAGCAAGAATAGTGCTTCTGCTAATTAGAGTGAAAGCTTAAGTAAGCTAGAAGTTGCCGTCTTTGAATTTATGCCTGCTTACCAAAATACACACATCAGCATTTATTTCTCAGTTCATAATCAGGTCTTGTTTGAGACTTAGATGAAAAGAAAATTTATTGCAGAATCACTATAGTGATCTGAATATGCTGTACTGCATTTTCTACCATTAACAGATACCAGTAACATTTATTTCAAGAACTAGATGGGACCAATATCTAAACCCCTATTGAAATGATGGCTTTCATTGCCTTGGCTTCAAGACGGGTTACTGATGCAGATTAAATATATTTATGTATAATTTATTACTGAAAATGCAATCTCAAGGCATTTTGATAACATATTAAACAAATGCAAGGATAATGGCAGATCTCACCTCAATTTATCCAACACAGTTTAAAAAAAAAAAAAAAAAAAAAGCTATTCAGAATTCTCCTTTATCTGGCAAAAACTGAGGATTAAATTAATATTAGCCTGGTTAATATTAATTTCATATTCCTTGCCCAGAGAAATTTATCAAAGGAAGACACAGAACATCCAAAAGAGGATTACAAGACAAGAAATCTATATTTAGACTCCTGGCTCTGCCACTATCTGTCCTCCAAGGACCTGACAGGGTAACCCAGGTTGGAGCAGTACATGTGTAATGCTAAATAGTAATTCAATTTGAAAGAGAGACATTGTGTATGTGGCTAAACCGACTGGCCCAAGGAACTAGTACCTTAAGGAAAAGGAATCATTCTAGCTGAATAGTTATCACTGAAAGTGCTGCTCTTTTATATCACTTGCATCATTAGGATGCTCAGGGCATAAAAGATTACATTACCCACTCCTGCCTTTCTGAAGAAAACTCCTCAGTTCTTTCCTTTATGCATCCCAGATGACTGGGGCCAGCAAGATTAGAGGTTAACATAAGATATCCCAAACACAATTATCCTCCTTCACTAATGCAGATCATTACAAGTAGCAGTAAACATGGAAATAACTTTTAATGTTTCATAAGAGACAACATCTGCATCATTCCTCAGGTAGTAAAAATAGGCAGTTTTATCCTATGCCCAGAATATGCAAGACAGACTATATTACATGGCACTGATTATATATTCCAATGTTATGGTTCCCTTATCTATAAAATAAGTAATTCTCTTTGCTCACATTACCACAGTCATTTTTATTTATAAAAAGAATAAAAGCTTCCTTTCATATTCAAAATTCACTCTGAGCAAATGTCACTAACCCTCCATTTTTCCACGCAGTCATTGACTAGTGGAAAGTAAAAGGGTATTAACATATCCAGCCTGAAACTGATGTAATGGCTGCTCTAACTGACATCCCAATTAACAGAGATTAGAAAACCCTCCTTTTTAATAACTTTGTGACACTGAGAACTGCTGTATCCAGGTTCAAGGTTCTCCACTGCAGCCTCTCCCTCCTTTTCCCTTTCTCAGGTTTGTCAAAGATCATACCGGAGGGAAATAAACATTTTAAAAACCAGACAGCTTATAATACAACAGAAGTTCAGAAAGGAGAAGATAGGTAAATAGAACATCTACAAATATACTGAAGTCACTTTTTAAACCTGCAAGACACCATATAAAAATCCTTTTAAGGAGGTTTTATAAATACATTTTTCAATTTAGAGAATGCAATTTCCACCAAAGCTAATGAACATCACAAATGAAAGCCATTTTACATTCTCTAGTTTAAAAAGTAAAGATTGCATTACCTTTTGTACGTAGGCACCTTTCAGCATATAATACAAAAAGAAAGTAAACTGTTTTAAATAAGCCGTTTCTTTGAGTTTACTCAGATTTGTGAAATCCTTGTGGATTCACTATTCTGAGGGAGCCCGGGGAGACAGACATCTCTATTAGCACCCACAGTCTAGATCCTTCTGCTAAAAGCAAAAGTGAAAACCTCAACCCTCTCCTCCCCACAACTCTCTCCAAGACATTAACCTTCATCTTCTGAGTGATACAAGTATAATAGAAATAAGCAGGTACGGTAAAGTAGAAAATTAAACTACATTTTATACTAAACATACTTCTGCAATTCTGAGTAGATTAACAGGAACATTTGGTCATAATTGTATCCCTGGCCATCATGATTTTTGTCACTATGCACTTAAAAGAATAAATTAAAATTTTATATAATTTTGACATTTATTACTTAATGACAGATGAGAAGAAAACACCCAGATAGAACTTTCAGCCCTAATATTTCAGCTGCTCAGACAAGCAGCTAAGATGCAGTTAGTTTTGCTAATGGTTCTTTCACGTATTTGTCAATATTAATATTTTTCCTTAGCTAGGTCAAATTCTCCTTCATACATCCGGTCATTTTAGGATATGAACACACATACCTTTTTTCTTTCAAGGGCCTTAACAATTTCAGATAGATTTAATTTAAACATTCTCCTTTTGCTTTCATTATGTATCTCCAGTGTTAGTAATACCTAAAATAGAATTAATTGCTCAGATTACTACCACAGCCAATTGCACTTTCGACAGCTAATGTTGATCTCAACAGTAGGCAGAACTCCAGAATTCTTTAAGACAAGGAGATAATACCAACCTTCCCTAAAGTAAAACACTTTTGATAGCAGGAAACAATTTTTGCAAAACTGAGAGACCACCAGCACGTTCAGCTTCTTTGAGCACCGCGTGAGCACACAGCAACTTCCAGAGCATTTCTAAAAATTCAAGTCTGGTGAGATAGCCTATGTTCAAGTCTGCTTTGCCACAAAATGAGAGAAATGAGAGAAAATGCAAATTATCTGTAAGATGAAGAGTGTACCATGTCGGGAGTTTACTTCTGAAGCCGAATGCAAACATGTTTTTTACTTATACCTGTTTAAAATTAGAGCGGCTAGATTATTTTTTTAATCACAGTGAGACTATACAAAAATAAATTCATTCAGTTTGTATCAGTGAGATAACAAGTTCTAATATGCCAAAAAATCTGCCATCTTGTCAACAGTGATTAAAAATAGGAAAGAAGGTATTTAAGTCTCTATTAAAGACATTACCTTTGATGATAATAGCTAGCATTATCCTATTATATCCTCAGTACCAGAACAGGGAACAAACTAAGATATGCTTGCAAAATATTAATTGGAAATTAATACCATTTGCCATTGTGGATAAAGCACATTCTTGGTAGTTTTTTAAATGCCAGATGATTTGCAGTCACTCTCCTCACCTACCACGCCCAGAAAAATAAAAACTATATGGCAGAGAGATATTTTTATGACACCAAAAAAAAAAAAAAAAAAAGCTGCCTGTGCAAATGGTGCGAGACAGGCTGAAAACTGCCCGAGTCCCATGTTGGACGGGTGGGATGGCTGTGCTGGCCCCAGGACTGGGAGGGAGCCTGGGGGTCGGATTCGGGCCCTGCATCACTCAGCATCACCAGCGACCTGCGAGGGACAGGGCGCGCAGCCTCCAACTTCACAGATAACCCTAAATTAGGAGGATCGGGCAACGTGCCAAATGGCAGAGCTCTGACCAGGAGGATCTCCCTAAACCCAGGAACTGGGCCAGAAGACACTTAAATTCAGTAGAGAGAAGCGCACTTGACACCATGCGGGCGCTCTTTCAGAGCTACTCAAAAAATATGGTTTGGATAGAAGCCCCCAGACTTGTCCTATCTTAACCCATTCTCTTTAGAACATATATCCTTATATCCACCAAAGGGTCAGAAAAAAAAAAAAAAAAATCAGGATTATGCACAGAATCCAGAGAATTCTGTACTATAAGAAAAACTTTCATGGCATAGTTTTTTGCACATTTAGAATTGTGACAAAAAAATCATTTTATGATGCACTGATATGTATTTATTCTAGCTACTAATTCACTAATCTAGCATTCAGTAATTTTAAAGAGCGTTTTTCAACAGAAAGACTTGTTGTATCACAGATTTTTTAAATTCTATTATAATGTTCTTCTTTCAGTGAATATCAGATAAAAAGCTGTAAAAATAATTCAGTCAGTGACAGTATCTTTAGGCTCACCAATTTTCAATCTGCACTGCAAATAATAGCATTCACAAAACACTAGCAGAACACCGTAAAAGCCAATGCCTTATCTTTGTATTTAAATTAAGATCAAACTTTCAAAAAAGAATGGGGACGTGCAGATTCTGCCTCTCAAATATACTCTCAGTCATGTCCATATAACACTTTTCAATGGCGCAGTGAACCTGTACACAAGGACTGGAATATGAGGCCTGAAAATGAATACTTGATATAAAACTTTTATGCAGATTAAGAGGATTTGTTCCAGATAATGTATTTGCATCTTCTTATAATTAATCACTGAAAAGAATTCAAATTTGATTCAACTAGAAAAGAAAAAGAGTTTTTTTTTTTTTTTTTAATAATTCAAGATTTTATCTGGAGCAAATTTTGTTTTAGTAGGTTAACTTCGCTCTAATGGCATTAGACGGTGGATCAAATCTGCACATTGTGTGCAAAATGGCACTTAATTATTCTTTCTCTTTTCTTAAATATATTATTAAAGTTTTTATATCAAGTATTCATAATCAATGTTTAGTATCCAAAATTCTCATAAAGTCTACACAATTTTAGGGAGGGTAGAGAGGCTTTCATATTTTTCCTTATAACTGTGGGAAGAAAAGCAGAACTCATTAGTAGCTAGTTGCCCTCCTATGCAAGCAAGAGGGAGAACTAAATCCACACAAACTAATCACAGTAATCCTAGCTCTCCAAGCACCTGACTCTGCAAAGGGCACAGGCACGCAGGGAGCTGGGTGTGGGTGGAACTCCCCTGAGAACTGCTCAAGCAGCTTCCCTGGCAGGATCAGGCACCTCTCTGAATTTTCATTTTGTTTAGTTTCAGTTCTAGAATATCTCTTAAATAGAAAAATTTATGTGCACTATGTATGTTATGTATGTGAAAGACCGTATATATGCATGAAATCTAGTCTGTCATCAGTGCCTGAATGTGTAATATATGCATAAAAGGACAACTTGATCAAACCACATGAAATGCATTCTTTTCCTAATAAAACTACTTTTTCTTTCCTTTAGTAAAACCTGCTCTCCTACTGTTAAGTGCTTCAGAGATTATCAGACAGAAAGTGCCAGGCCTCCTCCCGTACAGATTAATGGAGGCATAGCAACATATAAGAGACTTGGTTCTGAATCAAAAAATATAGAATCACTTTATGAAAAAATGATAAAATATAATTTTGCATAAAAGCTATTTTGGCAACACAAGAAGAAGTTGTTAACTACAAAGCATGGGAGTCTCCGCCCTACTGTCACATATAAATTTAGATAAGAAAAGTGGATGGGGAAAAAACAAAGCCAGTAAAGTATATAGTCTGTGTGGCAGAAAATATTCGTTGTGTTCACAGTACTATCCAGCTTCTGTTGAGAAGCCAGAGACTTTCCTATGAAATGTTTGCATGCTTTTAACACTGTTGCAAAGCTTCAGGGAATTCTAATTGCATAAACAGGGGGAAATGAGATATGTCATGAAGCTGCGCCAGATCGGTGTATAAATGATGATCATATCTCAGCCTCATTCACTTAGAATATGAACTTTGTGATGCACAATTCAAAAGCATTTATCCAAATCGTCTCAAATTTAACCAGTTAGTAATGTCTTTTCAGTCTGATTATACAGTCAGCTTCCCAAAGCTAAAGCATGTACAGTAAATCTCCTTCCCCTGAAATACAGTTAGATGCTTGGCTGTCTTTCGATTTTTATTTAATAAATGTTCTCCAATATTTATATCATAAAATCCTACCACTTTAAAAATCTGCCCTCCAAGCAAGCCTAAGCATATACATTTTTAAATGACTTACTAAACTTCTTCATATTTTAAGGCATGAACAATGGCATGTGAATGGGAACAGCTTCCAGAAAAGCATGTCTTATGTATTTTGGCAAAGGTCGGTCCCAGCACATGGCGCCAAAGGACTAACCTGCAGCCAGAATTGACAGTGTCGCAATCCAAGAGTTTTTAACAAAAATAGTTGAAAGAAAATGCATTTTTTCCATTTTTTTCTTCCTTTTTTTTTTTTTCCTTAATTTAAATTACATTACTCTTAACGTCTGTTTAAAGCACCGGTTGCAGTTTTGTGTTTACCACCTCTTCCAAGTGACTTTGGATAATTCTTCTGCTTCTTTTGTTCTGAATTTCCCAAGTACGAAACTTTAGAAGGTTTTT
>VZSV01000050.1:682616-759657 GCA_013398735.1 Nothocercus julius | reverse complement strand
ACACACACACACACACAAAATAAATAAAATAAAATAAAAAGAGAGAGAGAGAGAGAGAGAGAGAGAGAGAGAGAGAGAGACCATGTGAGTGAGAAAGTTCAGTCCTTAAATCACTGCACTTCTACAGTATGAAATCAAATTCCCTGTCTCTGATATAAGCCCAAAACAAAATCTGATTTCATACTTTAAGAAAACACAAAAACAGTCAGGGGTTTAAAAATAAAAATCAATCTCTGCTTTTGTCAAAAGTAGCCAAGCTTCCAAACCTATTGTCTGTTCTGTGTAAGCAGGCCCCACAGGTACGTGTTAAGGCCATTTCGGCCTTAACAGATTCTTGTTTTGTTTAGGGGATCACCCAAGAGATCTGCTTCGCAGAACACAAGCGTTTTACCAGCTATATCGTTTATCGTTTGTCTTCTTTGCACTTGGCTCATCTTCCACCAGAAAACTCCATCATCAAGCACTTCAAATGTTTTTACTTTTCACTATTGGTTCCTCCCAATAAACATCAGGCTACCAATTATCATCATACCTATGATGCGGGCATTATATATATACATATATATAATGTTGCATAGTATTTCTTATATATACACACACACACACACACACACACATATATATATATATATATTTACACACACACACACAAATATATGTATAAAAAAACGCCATTTTCCAGGCCTTCATGCCTGTACAGACTATGTTGGTGGTAACTCATGCAATACTTGGTGCAGGTGCTCAGTAGAACACAAATAGAGATTTATTACTGAAATGAACAGACTCACTTAAAAAATTTGGGTACATATTCAATGCTGTTTTCTTCCATGTATCGTCTCCGACTTCTCTGGAGCTCCTCTATTCTTTGTTTCTCTGTTGCTGCTGCTTCTACATTTCCTTCTTCCAGAAGCCTATATGAATAACAGCATGTCCAATAGTGATCATGTAGTGTCTAGAACAACGGATTTGCTAGCACCGGTTACCACAAAAGACAAGCAAATGCCACACATGCCTGTTGTTAATCTTGTACCTACTTTAAGATCTAGTCCAACCTTTCAAAATAAGAAATCGCTTGCAAGAATAACCAACCTTTGCCTCTCCAGTTACATGTACCTGACCCAGACTACAGCATACACCTCCTTTAGATACTTCAGCATGTCACCAACGCTGTTAGGAATGAGTATGAGAGAATTAACGCTGCTTCCTTTCAGAGCATCTTTGTCATGAGGAATTCTGTCTCTGCTAAAAGATTTCCTATTCTATATGTAGCTGTACTATATCAACAGAAGGTTTTCTACGTCCCTTTTTCTCAATTTGAAAACAGAAAAAAAAAAAAAAAAAAACCAGAAATTTGACTACAAAACAAAATATCTTCTCTTCCAGCAACATCTTCTGATGCAAAACTTAGTTCACACTGTAATGAAGACTTCAAAAAAAAAAAAAATCAATACTCAACCAAACGAAGTCCAAACCAAGTCTTAAAACAACCAGATATTAAAAGTGTAAATGAGCATTCTTGCCTTTGATCTGGCCTGAATCGTGCATCTGTTGTAGGAAGAAGGTCTTTCAGTGCAGGATCTAATTCATTGAGCTCAATAGCAAACCGTGTGAAACCATAATAACGTTCATAATTGGTTGGCATGGAGCCTGTATGGATATATATGAGAAAGAAAAATGCTTTTTAAACTATTGCTCTAATTATGCAACAAAGTCTCATATACTAAATTAGAAAAGCAAAACACATTAATATATTTTATTCTTCTCATATACAATTAAAAGGCACCAAAAAGCTATTCTCTAGGTGAATCAACTTTCACTAAATATTAATTTCAACTACTTTTCTGGAGAGGTTGTAATTACCTGCTAATAGCTTTAAAACTTTTATCATCTTCCTTCCTTTAAAACAAAAATTACTGTTTTCAAGCTTTTTGAGTTAAACCTACTTTCCTCTTCTCAAAAAAAGTGCACTTACAAAACATCTGTATAGAAGTTAACCTTAGCTGATCCTCAGGGCTAATTTTGGAACATACGCTCACTCACAGACTGACTCAGCACTGTCCTGAACTTTTAGCCCTAGTTTCAATCCGAGCAGAGAGGGTGTAAAATGTCATCAGCAAAGGCAGTTCCTGGATAATCATTGTGCAGGAGGGCAAGATACTGCAGATAGAGCTCAACAGTAATGCAAACCTAAGGTCCCTAAGTTAGCAGCAGGAAGCTGTCTTCAGCTCCTGAAGTCACCCAAGGTGCAGCAACTCTTTGACAACAAATCCATTAGGTTAATCAAGTATTAACGCAACAAGCCCGATCAACTAGCACCTCCTTTCTCTTGAATACAACTGAGCTACACCCTGTGAAAAGAAATTCAGGCCTGGATGTCCAAATATATNATATATTTTTTAAGTGTTCCCAAGTCCGCAGTACCTTTAACCAGGAGTCAGACCAAGATGTAGAAGACTATGGCCTGTAGGAATATTTCCACTTATCATTATTAAAAACTCAGGTAAATTCTTTTGTACTTTTCTAGCCAGGTACTTCCTGAGTAGTCTATTGTACATTTAAAATGACAGGTAATACAGCTTTACACAGTTAACAGTTACACCGAGGTGGCTGCCATAGCTTAACATTTATTACAAGCTTTTTACCTGGCCTCCATATACATTTGGCTGAAGGTGCAACCCCACAATAAAGGCCTTCGTGCCACTTTCCAAAAAGGCGATGTACCACCTTTCCTTCTTGATCCATCACAACACCCTGGACCTCATTTACATTTGAATTCCAGTAGTTTACCTGCAAATTTAACCAAGCAAAGAGTTACTAGTTCATTCCTTCACGCTATGCATTATACTATACCCTGTGCCATACACATATTGCACATATCTTCACTGTGTGACTAACTGAAGCTCCCATATTTTATATGAGACTGCTCACCTGGAATCAAAAATATTATAAAATCAACATTTAAATGATCCAGATATTAATTACTTTAGCATACGAGAGAAATGCTGAATGATTTGATATGTAGTTTTGATAGAAAGGAATTTAAACCCAATTAATTACATGCACATATAGGAACCATATTGTTGCTTCACCCAAAGCCCATGCAGCTCAGTAGTAAAAACATCCCTTTGAAAGTGGCAGAACAAGACCCAGATAAATCTTTTCTTCCTACATGAAAAAATAATGACTAAACCTGTACCTGTAAGGGAATTCTTTGATGGTCCTGCACAGTGAAGGCTTTCAGCCAGTATGACTTGGTATTTGTTTTCTGTTTCTCTTCTCTATTGCACTTCTCTTACACACATCTATCCCCTACTGAAACGGCTGCCCATTTTCAGAACATCCACCAGGCCACGGCTTTCAGATACGCAACAATGCACAACTGCTAATATTGCCAAACCACCAGTATGTTTTGTTGCAAATGAATAAAAAGTTATTTTTAGGTAAAATAATATTAACAGAGCTATACAATGATCCGTTTTTTTATATAGTCCTTGTGTGCATACTGAAACAATGAAGAAAAGCAGGATTATTTAATCTAAAATAATGAAAAAAATCAGGCCTATATCCTAATAAAGATTGAAATAATACGCACAGCTGTCCATACAGTGACTTAAAAGAGAAATTCTGGTATTTAATTTTTAACCTAAAAACAAAAAACTCACAAAACAGTACAGAAATACAACGCATAATATCAAATAGATTGGTTCAATGGAATAGATGCACTTCTTAGGACAGCACTCTCAACTGATGATTTTCATAGGGATTGGCTGTTTGTCAAAAACAGGGTTAATAAGACAAAAAAAAGGAATGTGAACTTCAGGAATACTGAAGGAACGGCTAAAAGTAAAATTATGCAGTTTTTAGTAAGTATTAGAGTAATAAGTTACCTTGACAAATGTGAGTTTACAAATACAAACACTGCTTTTTGTGTTTCTGATAGTTATCTCTCCATAATGCTCTATCCACCTCCTTCCACTAAGGATATTATGTATGCAGGTAGTGACTTTGTTCCAGACATAGTAATCACCATACCTAAGAACAGATCAGCAAGTAATTGGCAATTTAAACTAATCATCATTAACAAAAAAGTAAAACATATCTGCATTAGCATACATACAAGACCATATTCCTCAAAATCTTTGGAACAAAAACATATTTAATTAAAAGCATAGCTTCTGGGCACATCACTAATCCTCTATGGAGGAGCTCGCTCCATTGCAGAGAGCTAAGGAATCTGCGACTATGAGCCACAGGAGCAACACTGAGAAGCCCTGAAGCCCTGCGTGGAATATTCTTTGTCCTCAGGGCATGAACTGCTTTGGCCACAATTTCAATCAGACTGGACAGAGACCCAAAGATCAACGTGTCTTAAAATTACAGGCTTGATTTAGGCTACAGATAGATAATGCAAGCAGAAAAAAATACATATGGAAAGGACAGAACAAAAGGGAGGTAGGAAGCCGGAGCTCACTGGGACACCATCCTTTTCTCTAACAATGACCAGAGTAAGAGCATCACTACTGTCAAGCAAGGGAACCATACTGTGATAAGAGCTGTAGATCTGCAGAGCTGTGGAGCAAACCCAGAGACAGAAGGCAAGGTGCTCCTGAGTGCAGTTCCTTCCGTTTTATGAGATGCATGAGAGGTGAGGTCCCTGAGTACGCTCTATGTTAAGTTTCCAGACAGCCCATACTTTTTCCTCCAAGAATCCAAATAGGCCCTCTAGGTTCCAGCAATGTCTCAGTAAACCCAGCTGCACTGTCAGCAGAGAGGTGAGCCAGGCACTAAAGAGTCTCACCAGTGCTCTTTATGTGACATCTGTATGCATGTCACGCAATCCATTAACACGGTACGGTTACGGATGAAAAATTAAACAAAAAAGACAGTAGCTTACTTGGGGAGAGTTGCATTCAATGTTCCAACTGGTAGAATTTCCATTGATTTCCCCCAGAATTTGTTTTTCCATCTGATATCTGAATACAGTAGTAGAAAAAATTACAAAATTGAAAAGACCAGAATCCCTCACTTGCAATGAACTTCAGCATACCAGACGATCCATGATAGACCATCCAGCTTAGAAGAGGACAATATAAGTATGCCATGAAAATAAAAACATATATAACAGAAATTGGCATTAGGTCAGAAAAAGTAAATAATATGTAATAATACATTGCATCAAATAAATATTTTTCAGTTTTCTTACAGAAGTTACGCCATGCTACATTATTGTCCAATCTTGCATGAAAACATTCAGTATAATTTAAATACATATGCAAGTACAGTCAAGGCAAGAAACAGCTTCTTGTTGAACTGTACAATAAAAAAATAAAAAGAAAAAATACCCCAAACTGCTTCTCACTCATCAGAATGAAGATATAGAGTGAAATCATTGAACACAGCAGCTTTGCAATATGCAATTACAATAATAAATATAAAAATTTTGTTCCAGTTTCAAATGCAAAACTGTATCTGTGAGAAGAGACAAGACTTTTTACTTGCTAATTAAATCATTTTTCTACTTTTGAATTAAAAAGGTATACCTTGCCAAAATACAAAGTTCTTCGATTCACAGTGACAGGCAGAAATGGGAGGATGGTGGCTAACCTAGAAAAAAGTTGGGAAGAGTTAAAAGCAACTAGTTTTCATTTCTAAGACACTGCAACTGTTAATGCAAGTTAAAAATAGCCCATGCAATTTATTAGTCTATGTTACTGGGCTGGGAGAATTAATGTAACTTAAGCTTCTTTTTTTTTTTTTTTTTACACTAGGTACTTGAAATGACTTTACTACTGAAATGATTGCTATAAAACCATAGCCTTCTAATATTTAATGAGATTCACTCAGGCTAACAGCTTTCTTTATTCTTAAGAAAACAGCTTTTTAACTACAAAGGAAAATTAAAGCTAATCTATTGAACCAGAGGAACCAAAATCTAAACTGAGGCGGCTGTCTAGAAACAGGCTTTACCTGCTCTGAGAAAAATCGAAATCCTTTGTCTTCTCTAATACATTCATAAGTTTCACCAAGCACTGGGTTAAATGGCTTGCTTCCTGCTCTGAAGTACGTAGAGGCATATCCTGATGCTGCAAAAGCAGCTATGAGAACCTGTAAAAATAGAGACGAGAATGCAATACGAAGTTGGAGATTCTTGCATATACGCAAGAATATTATACGCTATCAAAAAATTCACAGTGAAATCTGCAGTTATGAAGCACGCCTCAGGCTGAAGCCATATATCCAGAACCAAAAGCAGTACAAATTGTATTTCTTCTGTTGATGTCATTTGTTCCTCATGGATTCTGTCAATCTCAGAATTCTAATATTTTTATAAAACAACAGTCTTAGAAGATAAGGCTGTTCTGTTCTGATCAGGATTTTCATAAACGACCTAATACAAAGAGTCTTTTATCTCTAGTGAGAATCACTACTCCTTGCAAAAAATTACTATATGACCTTTTTTAATGACAAGATTACATACTATTTTCCTATGAGATCTCCATTTTATTCAGTGTTGAACATAGAGAGCTCTCAGCACATTCTTAATGCAAAGTTGCATCAGGATCATCTGTGTATGCAGTCCACCAGGCACCTTTTACCTATACAAAGACCAAATTAGCAATCTCTCAACCAGGGCCAGGTGGAAGTAATAAAATGAGACATATGCCACTTGCTTTCAGATTGCAGCTCCAGCTAGAAGAGGTCAGAACAATCAGAAGCAGTGGGGAAAAAAAAAAAGTAGCACCCACTACTTAGGGATATTTACTTCAGATGACAGCAAAGTCCTGATTTTTCAGAGAACATAGCAGCAGTAAAATTTGCAAAGCACAGCTACCACTGATGCTTTGGGGACCTGGCACATCTATCAATTAGTCCCTGGTGCTTCAGTTTAGGCAAACTGTCTTTGCTTTTAAACTATCCATTAAAAGTTTGTCTTATATCACCTGTCTCGTGGGTTTTTTTTTGTTTGTTTGTTTGTTCATTTTATTTTTTTTTTTTAATGAGATCTCTGTAGCAGACCCAGGGTGAGAATCCAGGTTTCTGAGGATTTCTCAGTTGCGCCATGGCTTTTCCTTGCCTACCTATTCAGTCCTAGAGAACATGATTTGTCTTCACATCAATTACTGCAGTTCTTGTAAAGGTAAAGAGGTAAAGAAAAGCCTCCTGACTTTGCTCGGATCAAACCTAACAACTGAAACTGTACACAGCCCTTTCTGAACCCAGCAGCAGGTCTGTTGCCTGTGAACAGGAGGAGTGAGAGATGATTCCTGCACAGCTCTCCATTCAACAGCTCCTCTTTAATACAGCCATAAGCAGCGCTATGCTTTACTTATTACCATGCGTTCATAGGGATCATCGGTTTCAGCAGCTTTGTCCAAGAGTTCACTGTATTCCAGCTCTTCACAGAGATGTTGCAAAGTATTCAGAGGTTCATTTAGCTCCACTGGCATGGACACTTTGGAAAGATCTTTGCCAATGTTATTTCTCAAAATATTCCACAGATTGATGTTACTAGTGTCAGGACTGGGAGCTGGGAGACACGTTCGTCGCCCGTTCCTGAATGCACCCCCTGTCAGCTCGCCATTAAGAACTGGGAAGGGAAAAAAATATTATTGTAAAAAGGCATCAAAAAAAGGAAAGGGAGAAGGAAACAGACTTATTCACGGAACCAAATTCACCACCAGAACAAGCAACCCAATTTCACTGATTTCAGCTTAGCTGGTTTTTGTAGACATACAGTAAATCTGGTACATGAACAAACCCAACATAATTTCCCAAAGTTTAAAACATAGCAGTATACTTTGCCGAGAAATGTTGTCTGCAACGCTTGTGTTGTCCTCAGATATATTATCACTCACATCACTGATGTACGATTCATCATCAGAAGCCTAAAACATAAAAAAGGAATATTAATAATTCAAATATATACAAAATATCCTGACAAATTAGACAAAAATAATTACTTGGAAAATAATTATTCAAAGAAATAATTTCCAGCCTATTAGAGCTTTTAACTAAATCAACTGGATGTTTCAATCAGTCCATACTACTGACGCCTTAGCAGCATCAAGCCAAATGCTATGCTGTCTATATGTTTCTGAATTCTTTTAGCAAGAAGCCAAAATAGAGATTAAATTCATATAGACTGTGTCCTCAAATGAGGTCAGGGATGAGCAGAGAGAACAACAGTGTAACACACTGGAGATGGAAGGTGGAAAAGAATGGTCAACAGACTTGGGCTCTTTATATGGAGCCAAATGGTAAAATGCAACTGTTTCAGCAAATTTGGGTTCTTCTGAGGATTCAGGGGAATGATATGAGCAAGTTAAGAGCAAGTTCTGTATTTAGAAGATGAAAGTTATTCTTAAATGATCCATGTCAAGGAGAACGTCCAGAAAAAATTGCTGGTATCTACAACTACTGTTTTGATCAGATTACTCAGCTTTACTAAAGAATCTGCTTAAATGTGCTCCCTTTATAGTAACAAAACCCCTACATTTTTCTTTTTCTTCCTTGTTTCTGTAAGATTTCTATTTTTTCATACGATACAGGAATTTTAAGGGTCTCAGAGCACTGATAAAGAATCCTACAGGAAAAAAAGGAACAAGAAGATTTTAAAGATTTTAAGTACAGAACACTAGTTCTGTGGTCTACCACAGGACTGCTATTTCTCTAATAATGTGCCAACATATTGTCTCTTTGACAAGGAGAGATCACATGCCAAAGCACTACAGTGAAACCCAGAATTCTTCATAATGCTTCATGGAGTGGATAGTTATGTTACTGATTCTGTCAGGTTATTTAAGTTATGTACATATTTACCTCTATATTCTGGGTTATCTATGTCAGCATGGAAAAGTAAGAGTCTGCATGGTATAATTAAAATGTAGCTTTTATATAATCATCCACAAATGGTATAGGCCTTACAACAAACACTCTGAAGGTAAATGTTGTGTAGTATTTTGAAATCAGCACTTCTGAAAATATAACTTTGTTAGGGAAAAAAAGAAGCAAAAAATAGAAATTAAATTAAATTCAATAATCTAGCAGCACTTGGATGTAACTTAAGTGTGCGGTGTCTCTTCTCAGTATTGCTTCTTTCTCTGTACTGCAGAAGTCAAAGGCTACTCTCATCTAAAGCTATGACTGAGGCTGAAATTAAAGCTGAGACTGTCAGCTTCAACTAGACACTCTGAGGTCTTATTTGCTGCCAATAGGCAGCAGTACTCTTCATTTAATATAAATGAATTCAAAGCTGCATTTGATTTCCATTTCAAGGCAGCGGCTATGGAAACAACTACTGGGGGGAGCTCACTTTCTGAATTGCTCTACAATCTTCAGAAGCCAGCTGAATCAGCAACTTGCAAGAGGAAACTGGGTATTTGGATAAAAAAAATCCTACCATTCGTTGCTGAACAACTCACATTGGACAGAGGCAATTAAAAATAGGATGTTGTTCCCTCATGCCAAACCACTGCTTGTTTTTACTTTGTGAGGGTAGGAAAACAAAGCTGGAGAAACTTCAAAGCTATAAAATCTTGGCAGAGCTTTATTAGCCAGCAAGATAAATAGAACCATGTCCCTAACGAAGGTGGATGCAAACTATAATAGGACATGTTCTGGAGACAATAATCATGTTATTTGGAAAGGTAAGTGATATTCCATTGGACAGGCAAACCAGGGCCCACTGTCACAGCCTACCTCGTTCTCTGATGAGCTGGCAGACAGCAGCACTTCCTGCGCATCAAAGAACTCCGAAACGGATTCGGACATTGAGAGCCGGCTCTCGTTAGAAACTTGCTGGGACAACGAGCTGACATGAATTTGCTCACCTGTCTGCAAATAAAGGACAGAAAAAAAACCAAAATATTATTTCTCAGGTATAAGGAATAGGCATAAGAGGTAAGGGGTAAGTCACCCAAATAGCCTTTCCATGCCAAACATAAGAAATAAATACTAAGAACAGCCTTTAAGTAGGGTTTTGTGTATATGTAACCGATGAGATCTGGACAATGAAAAAATAAAGCAAATTTTGAGCAGTATGCTATGGATCTCTTCATTGGAGTTATTCTTAGCATTAACTGTGTTAGCAGTGTGAATAATCACAGATGTAGTTCTGTATCGAGAGGGTTAAATTTGTGAGCAAGAGCTGTGTCAGGCAAGTTCAACCATGAAATTCACTTGAAAAGGCACCTGGTCATGGTGGCCATCACTGCAGCCAGCTTTGCTACATCTAGAATTCCATTATAAAGCGTTGTAAGGCCAAGAAGTTATTTTAAATTATTTTGAAAATGATTTTACATTTTAAATAACACAGCAACAACTGTTCAAAATGTTTGAGTATTCAGGCTATAACATATATGTTTTACTATACGTTTGTACTCCAAATCCTAATTGAATTATGCCATTAACACTGAATCAGTACTACTCTCCAAGGCTTACCAGAATAAGAATTTAAGAGCAAAGACAAGCGTTCCCAAATCGTGTTAGGCTGGTATGTGAGGGTTGTCCCCTAGCCCGATGTGATCTTCCGCACTATGCCCTGTTCACCGGTGACATTATCTGACCACGGTGGCTGCCTCCCGGACCTCGTTCCCCACTCGGACAATAACAGTCCCAAATGGCGGCATCCTGCCTGGGGACATCTGATAGACTCCGCGGAGACAGGTAACAAACAGCAAACAGTCAAGGGCCACTTGAGCTTGCACAAGCCTAAATTCAGTTGACATGCAAAAAAGTCAATCATCATATCCCACAAACACGGGGACAGGCCCAGGCCAGTGAGCTCTCCTAGCAAGGCAGCGGGCTGCACACCAGGATCTCCCCCGGAGCAGGGACAGCTCTCAAGGATACTCCTCAAGGTTGAGAGATCCATTGCTGGCAACAGATCCACGGTAAGTGAATATAACTAGTATGCTAAAACTTTATAAAATTTTGTAAGTTTTGCTAAATCGTATCCAGAATTGATTGTGCACTTAATCCCTTGGGAATAAACCATTGACCAAGTCCAGCACTAGGATTGAATCCGGGTGCATTCAGGCTCCTCTGAGAAGCAGTTTGGAAAGCAAGGAAGTCCAGTCTGAACCTGCAACTCAAGGAGGGTCCCCTTGCTAATTGCAAGAGGAAGCTTGTCCTCCACGCAGTCAACAACAGTGACCTTGCCACTGCATCTTGTTAAAACCACTATCCATATCAATAAAACATACTACTATTTCTTTCATAGGAGTGAAGTGCATTGCATCTCTCACCCCCCACCATCACCACCACTTGTTCCATGACATGGTATCTACATCTGGACAGGGCACAAGCTCATTCAGGATTTTCCTCTTCCTGCTGTTCATGGGAGGAATACCAGGTTTCAATATGTTGTGCTATCAAGTTTAAAAAGAAGAGAAAATCTTTAAGAATCCCTTCCTGCACTGTTCCACCACAGGGGCTGCTACTGTTAAGGGAAAGAGGGTCCTGTCTTAATCCCCAAAATGCAGAGTGTAACGGTTCAGGGAGATAATACAGACAGCACTTCTGAAGCCCCTGTAAAGGGATTATGTTCAGATTTCAATTCCATCCCCACTAATCTTGCTACAGAAGCCCTGCAAATGATTTTGTTGACATCTTAATTCTGTAGAATTGTTTTATAAAGTTGCCTCAAAAGGAACAAAAAGATCATTTAAATACAAGGCAAGAGGTGACACATCATTCATTTTTCACTGGGAATTGGAGGTCTGTGAGCTCGTTGATGGCTTAAGAAGTTCGATGAATTATAAAGGAAACAAACTCATTTCAGTGTTATATTTAAATTTATAAGAAGTGATTAAAAATTTAAGTTTTTGTGGAAGAACTTGGAAAAATACATATACTCTTATCCCAAAAACGTGCTCAACAAAAGCACATGTCTACACACTGTAAGATAATTTTTATAAAGTCATAAAGAGAGAGAGAGCTGAGATGTTCTTCAAAAAACTCCTGCAATCAGACACACTTCTGTACCAAGATAAGCATATACAGATTAAAAAGAAACAGCTCAATAATGTTAACCAACAACAATGAAGAAAAAGAAGAGACAGTCATTGCCACAGTCTTCAGTGCACATCACTGACTGCAGACTGCTGTGCTGTGGCTGCTTCACCCATTATACCATTATATATCTTCTATATCTTATACCATTAGTCTCCAACATATCAGACTCCTGGAAAACTGGCTTGCACATTTTCCAAAAACAAACACACACAAGTAAATTGAAACAGATATTCACCTTCCTTTCTTGTCAGGAGAAATAACGAGGACATTACAGTACTTTAATGGAAATGGCTAATGCAAAGAAAAAAAGTAGTGGAAATGACAAGTGGAAAAAACATTGATAAAATGCCAGCAGAATGGTTGCCAACATGACCTTAATTGTAAGATATTATAGCTCCCAGATTCAGATTTGCCTTGTTCATGAAGGAAACTGAATTGCCGTTAATACAAACGCTCAGCACAGAATAATCAATAGACTGACGAAAGAAAAACGAGAAAGACTATATTTTGCAAACACGCTATTAGTTTCATGCCTGGTTCAAAGAATGAACCACTTCAGCAATGCCACTCAAGCTATTAAACACCACGTTAAACACTTGCAGGATTAGGCCATCAAATAATAAACTGCTGTTTTGACAAGAAACAGGATACAGCAATGGTTAGCTACTGTGCATTACATTCAAATATAGCAGCACCTCACTGACTCCCATGCCCAACGACTTGTGTTCAAAATCTGCAGTCTTTCCATATTTCTCTGAAGAGACCAATCAGCAGAGTTCTTTAATCATCTTAGAAGAACATTTTAGTAGATACACATTTTAGTAGATTTTATATAACCTGACATTTTCAATAAATGATCATTTGTCAATTTGAAAGATTCAGGAATATTTCAGATACCAGTGAGAATTAGCAAGGTTTGTTGGTACTCTAAAACCAATAAAGATCAAACTCTTACCTCATCCGGGCTAGGGATAATATTTACACTGACAACCTGATCACAGATAACAGATTCTGAATGTATTCTGTTCAAGCGACTCCTCAGTTCAGCATTCTGGTTGAGAGCCTGGAAATAAAAATTGCACGTTTATTAAAAAACAGTCATTAAATTGAGAAAAAAAAAAAAAAAAGAAGAAGAAGAAGAAGAAAAAGAGACTGACCTCACTCTTCTCAAAAATTTCCTAAGAAATTGCAGAACCTCCTTTGTTCCATTTTTAGAGACATACCCATTCTGAAATCTTATCTAAGCAGCAATAGATGATTTATGCTTTGGGTTGGTTTGTTTCCAATGATTTTCAGGGGTCAGGGCAACCAATAACTGGCTTTGGAAGATGCAGTTTACCCATTATCACGCTGTACCCCCGAGAATCCATTTACAGTTGGGGAAATGAATATATAAACCTCAAAATATTCATTCAAAATTTAAAACTTCATTAACAAAATGAGTACAATTTCTTGACTCTGCTGGAAATAGCTCCAAGAAAGGTTTCTATCATTTGTATAAAAATATTTAATACTGTGGAAAACTATAACAAATATATGCTTACAAAAATGACACGCTTCACCTCTGCATGCACTGAAGTTAGACACATACTCTCTTGTCCATAATGACACATGCATCAGGGTAGTTCTGTTTGCAGAACTTGGCTTTTTCTTGGCTCTTCCACCTCAAGAAATGGCCAAAATACAAAAGGAACTGCATTTGGCAAACTGGGCCGTTCCAGATGTGCTTGAAATCAAAGCAAGAACGTACCTGAGAGAGGGATTGTCTGAGGTGTGCTATTTGTGCATTGTGGCCTGTAAGATCTTGTTCAGAAACAATCTGCTTAAGCTTCTCCTTCTCTATAGCTATGCTGTTAAAGGCAGACTTCAAAAGAGAATGCACTAGGCAAAAAAAAAAAAAAAAAAAAGCATTTTCTTAGTTACAGGACTGCAGAGCTCGAACTATTAGCAATATTTGAGCAGTAAAGACTAAGAGGGAGATTTCCATTCTGCAATTACAGAAATTTGAAACAAAGATTTGGACTTTGGA
This sequence comes from Nothocercus julius, assembly GCA_013398735.1. Taxonomy (NCBI): domain Eukaryota; kingdom Metazoa; phylum Chordata; class Aves; order Tinamiformes; family Tinamidae; genus Nothocercus; species Nothocercus julius. The sequence continues at coordinate 745,613 of VZSV01000050.1, read as the reverse complement.
TAATCTGTGCCCAAAACTAGAACCATCATGTACCGTTTGAGTCTGCAAGGTGCATATGGTTTATTCAGTGTTTGCATACACTGAGTATATAGAAAGGTACATATTTGGAAGACCTGTGTTCAAAGTTGTCTTTTTCCTTATAAATCAATTTGTTCTTTGTTCTTTCTCTTGAGAGATATCAGATACATCAATTTTTCTAAGACTTAATATAGCACTAATAGAGAGGATTACTTTGATCTTTAAACAGGTTTGCTGGTGAGCTGTAAGGTGAATGACATGTTTTTCCAGTATTACATAACATATACACAACTGATAACAAATACTTAAATTTCCCAGTATTTAGGACCATTCATTAACAATACAACGCTTCTGAAGCACGCTCTTGCAGTAAACACTCCTGTTATTTCCACTAGTTTGAGAAACAAATTGTACAAAAAAATTGTACAAGACTATACATTGTAGTGACATTTTGATTTATCTTTGAGGAGTAATAAAAGCATTCTATTGAGAAATAAAAGGCTTGCAAATTGACCCACATCTTACAAGATGTGAGAAGAAGTTCAGAAGATTATGGAAAGCAACAAAGAAGCACAACAAAGAAGCTCAGTGGCTGGATGTCCCCAGTTACCTTTCTGTGCCATGAGGCAAAATTCTTCTTGTAGCTTGATGTACTCGGTCGAGCACTCCAGTGGGTCAGTTACATGACTTGGGGGCGTCTGAAATTCAATGTCTGCACAAAGGTTGGGATTGGATGAATGCAGCCGAACGGGGGACATTGTAGCACTGAAAGGGACCTATGGAGAGAAGGAAAAAATAATAATGTATAATGTCCAACCAACCTTTTGACAGAATGTTCTGTGGAAGTGAAATAGAAATTTCTTCTGAAAATAGAGGGGAAAAAAAAGGCCTGTTTCACAACATGAGAAACACAGTAAGAACAACGGTGTAACTTAACTTTCCTAAATCTCAGCATTCATTGATGCAAAGTTCCTTGTGCTTCCTGAAAATTTACACTGAAATAGACAAAAAAGGCCTAAAAACAGGGCTAAAAACTAATGAGAGGATTTCAATCCTAACATACTCAAAAACATAGCATTGCTTAATGCTTAGAAGAAGACTGGAAAATTGAACCATAGTGCATATTACTTCATCCTTGGACATTACAGAGTACATACAATATGATTCAGTTATTACAACATCAGCATTTGAAATATGTAAGTTCTTTCACAGATCTGGAAATAGGATACAATATTCCCAAAGATACTACAGAAGAGTTTCAAAACTATTGATTAACCACGAGTTAAAATTCACTACTAGAAACTACGAAAGAGAGAAAAAGTATATATATTTCACATGGTCTTTTTAATTAATTAAACAATAACAATACTTCTGCCCTACTTTCATTTAAGACATATGAACCACAAAGTAATGCAAAATGGCATTGCCTAATAAAACCGTGTTTATTATATTATAACAAACACTATACTATTTCCACTCCTTTCTCTCTGCACTTTTCACATACAGTAAAAATACACATGAATACTTATATATATAATTTATATATGTGTGTGTATTAAAAAGTATATGTAGTGCATGAACACCACTTTTATATACATGATATATGCTACTGTCTGTGAATCTGTGTTTGTTTGTGAATGCATTTGCATATATTTTATTTCAGCATTTACACACATTTCTCTCAAAATTATGCTAAGAAGCCAATTGTCAAAACTAAATGCAAAGGTAAGGCATACAGAACTAGAGTTTGGTACTTATATATGACACCCTGTTAAACACATTGAACTTCCCAAATCTAGTTTATCTCATGATAAAAATTTTCACACTGCAACCCAATATAAATTATTCAATTCTGAAAAATGGGGCCAAAATATAGATTTCTGAGGCAAGACAAAAAAGCAGCAGATAACATAAAAAGTCATATTACTAAGAATTTTATCAATAGATAGGATTACAAATGGTACTGCCACTATTATAAATTGATCCCTTATTATTTCATTGCATCAGGGAATGGTTCTGTCAATCCCACTCTAAAAAGTTTCGCTCCTCTGTATACATTTTTGGTCTCTTAATGGAATCCTCAGAAACCTCTTCTACCGGTTCATCAGATCTCATTCCACTATTCAGCCTCTCTAAAACAGCCTTTTCCACCTCTTCTTACTCAACTTCCAGATACATACAAGCACATAAATTAATAGCTTCATGTCACCTATCTGTTGCACCATTTATTCTCTTCTCTCATGTGTTTTGATTCATAACTATACCAAAGTAGATTTTTTTTCCCTAGACCTCATGTTATATTCACATCAAAAAGACTTTGTTAACGTGGGTACAGAATAAATATCTTCCATTCATAATGGGTGCTTGTTCTGTTGTATTCTTTGCTAGTATCAGACTCTCTCTCAACTGCCAAGCAAAACTCCTTCATATTTTTAAATAGGTTAATTTCAAGTTTCTTTTATAAATCCTTTCTATTCTTTAAATCAAAAAGCATGCTCCCAGACCTTTCTGATTCAGTGCTCTACAACAGTACAACTGCCCCAGGTGACTATCAACTCAGGCTATCAAGGACCTTGTTTTCCTAGGCTTTGTCACCCAGCACCCCCAAATCCTCAACTCCACCCAGAAGGCAGGAAAGACCCCTGCCTTTGGCCCTATGCCACACACAGACTCCTTAAAACCACATAATTTTTCTGCAATAAGATTATAGGAAAAAATAAAATCTTAAAGTATGTCCTAGAAACTGTGTTTGTATGTTCTACCAATACTGTCACACTGATAGCAAGAAATACATATTCACATGGCAAAAAGAAGTAGATGCTTTACAGATTGCTTTGGTAAGCTACACCAGAACTGCAAATATTGATGGAAACGAACTCTCATTCTCTGTGTCTTTTAAGAAAATCTCCAAGTTACTTTCCACAGCAGAAAAAAAATCCACATTGAACAACCTATTTTATTCACTGGAATAACCAATAGTCTGAGAAACATTACTCAGAATTTCTTCCCCTTTAGCTCCTTTCATTGCTGTGCTTTGTCTCTATACCCATGGTGACTTGATATTGACCCTATTATTTAATTGATTTTTTAATCACCAGCTGCTTGATTCATCCCTCAATTTTTTTTTTGTTTTGCTTGGTTCCCCCATCCCAGCCCCACCTCTCACTCTTCTAGACATTTCTTCAAATGTATCTTGATCTTTCTGCTTACCCCATGGTCTAAAATACCCGCTCATCCATTAGCTTCTTCAGAGCTTCTATGTCTGACCTGGGGGTTGTAGCCATGATCTGGTGCAGCATGTTCAGAGCCCCTGGACTGCTTTTGTCTGCTGAAGATGTTCACTGCCCTGGCTGGGTAAGCGTGGGCATAGGTAAAGCTCACTTTAAGCTTTAGCTGCACAGAGGTTTTTGTTTGTTCCCCCCCCCTCCACCCCCTATGTTTTTGTCTTCTCTATCTGGCTGTTCTAATCAAGTTTCTAGTCAGCTGTTCCAGTCAGATTAACACTGATGTCCATTTTTTGCGCTGCGGATAAATGCTTTCAAGAAAAAGCTGCAGCAGAAGATGCCCTGAAAGCACTGACTTGAATTCACATACAATGTTTTTCTCTCCCATTTAACAACCCCCATGTTGATTTTGTAGCTACAGATTTTGTGTCAAAGACTTTGAGAACTAACAAAACAAAACAGAGATATTAGTGGTAGTAATATGACTTTTTGGGATTATGGAATGTAAACAGAAGGTGTTTTAAATGAAGACGCTAACCTTTGTATCATTAAAAAAACAAATCAGGAAATCTCATGATGGATTTGTAACAAGCCTCCTTGGTTCTGCTGTCTGGCTATAGCCTGTCAGGAGAATCTTTTATCAGAATTTGGCAGTCCATTTTGTTTCACATAGTACAGAGAGTACACCAAAGGTGCTTTGAAATACCACAGGGGCTGAGTCTGTCACTTGCAGAAAGGAGGAGGAACATGTACCATGTAAACAAGCTCAAACCCAAATCTGTGTGTTTCATTTGGGTCAGGACTGACCAGACTATTTCTAATCAATTCAGATGCAAGTGGGTAACGTGGAAACCTCCCTTAAGTGCAAGCACCATTTTCAGTAACTTATTACATACTCAAGTTAAAAAGCTTCCCATCTTTAGAGCTAACCCCTGATTTTAAATCCACTCACTGTTGTAGCCACTGCAGCTGCTAGTCTCTGCCGGCGTCGTGTTGTGCTGAACTGGCCCTTCGGCGCCGGCCCTTCCTGACAGTGAACGCAAGAAGAAAAGGAAGTAGAAAAAGAGAAGGGAAGGGTTGATGGGACACAGGAAAATGAAAGGTGATCAGAAAAGGGAGAGGGAGAGTCTTTCAGTGGCGTTTCATTTTGTTAATTCTTATGGCCTACACATTCTGAGAATACGTCACATGCTCTCAGTTGTGTATGCCAGAGATTTAAACAGCTAGTTACTTCACTAAAATTATCTGTGGATGACTTGGGTTGTGATGCACTTACTAAGGCTAAAAGAAAAAGAAAAATAATTCTATTAACATTGCCATTCAGAGTCATACGGCAATTATGGAATATAAAAACAAAAGGATGCCGTGGCATGGCAGAAAAACACAAAAGCAAAGCTCATTTTGAGGGGCGTCACAGCCACCTAGAATAGGAATTCTGAAAGAGATTGCAATGCATTAGTGGAACTGCGTGAACTGCAGCTATTAAAGTTTTATGCATCTCCTTGGTAAAACGTTTCAGTGGGTATGTTATAGGGAGCTTGCTTATACAAAAATTTCTGTGCACAATTCTAGTAATTTGGAGTCCATTCCTAGGTTTATTTGCCCATTTTCTCTGCATACCAGTCTTCTGAGTTCCAGTGGATCTAATTACTCCTAGTGTATATATTGCTGAATGCTTGGCTTGCAAAGTAACGCAAAAACTCAGGTAAAGCAGCAGAAACGAAGACTAAATATTCCAACAAATTCTTCCATTTTGGCATGCCAGACCCTACTTAATTTAAATTTTATTTTACTTTAAAGAAAATTCATCAATAGTTTTCTAATGCAGATGAACTCCACATCAATCACAGAATCCTGTATTTCATGTCTGATCAAAATGTCATCATTTGAATTCAATTGAATCATTTGTAGATTTTTATAAGACCAGTAAAGGTACATTTCTGCTTACAGAAAACTGTTTTCTGTTCCTTTACATACCTTCATACTTAGCCATTTCAGTAGCTCCACATACCTTTGTGCTTATTGTAAAGGCAGACTGGGCACTACACAAACAACAATGGGGCAGACAGGAGATATGGGCACCATGCTCCAATGGGATACTGTAGCTCAGCAATTAACCAAAGCGTCTTACTCCTTGAGCTTTTAACCTGCCAGGTAGCAGAGTGCATGAATCTGAGCACACCTGTACCTTCCTCCTCTGCTTGATGCTGCACAACATGCAAGAGGCAGTGCCACAGACCATGGAAGGATCTGTAGATCACAGTAACAGAGCCTTCTTTGCAATTGTTTTGTAAAATCCTCACATTAAAAGCATGCATATATTCTTTAATATAGACACTACAAACTGTTGAAACTGCATCATATGATCAGTGTAAAGTTCTTTGTACTCTACAGATGTATGTCTTTCTTATAAATATATCTGACAAAATATATACATATTTATACACAGAGCGATAAACACACACACGTGTGTGTACGTGTTTGCGGCATTCATAATGAATAAGGTTCTGAATGCAGGTATAAAAACTACTGAAATTGGAACAACAAGCTCTGCAGAACCTCAAAACATAATATAAAGTGAAATAATAATAATCTACGAGTTCTGCTTAGAAATATAAATATGTAAATAGTCATTTAAGGGAAAGAGTAATAAAGCAGGTTTCTGGTCTGGTTTCATTCCAAGCTAAAAACCTCTGTAGAACAAGATGACATTTCAAGTTGCTCTATTTTGAGCAGTTCTCCTATTAAATTAGGTCTGTCTGTCTGTCTGTCTTTCTTTCTTTCAATCAGTCACATAACTTCATTGCTCTGCATTTTGAGGTAAATCAAGTATCTGTAACGTCCATTTGCTGCTATTAAGTATTTTATTTTTTTCTTCTTCGGAAGATCCTTAGAATAACACAAGATTGACAAGTTCATCTTCTATGCAAAGCAAAAAGAATCACCCCTTTTTCTCAGTTTTTGTACAAAAGTATCTTTAGCAAAACAGAATAATATAGGTCAACTAACCTGTCATTGCCAACCATTTTCATGAGACTTTAAATAGACCTTATAAAAACTAAATAAACATTCCTCATAAAAGAAGTCCTTATTCAGAGAAGAGTCCAAGTAGTATTCTCTTGAGTAAGGGTCTGAAAATTAAGCTGTTAATGCCACAATACCAAACCCCAAGACCTGCAAATACATATGAACAAGCTTTATTTTACTCAGGGGACTAACTGCATTCTAGTCACTAGATTACTTGTGTGAGCAAGGAGGTGCATACTGAATGGATATCTCCTGGGTTAAAACAAGCAGCCAGACTTGTCCTCACGTGCAGAGGAAAAAAAAAAAAAAAAGTTTTAATACATTATGCACCTAGCATTCAACTTCCTGAAGTGTGTGAGAAAGAATAAAAAAAAAAAATCTAAACCAAACAACCAAACAAAAAAACCCCACAATGTTATAAACAAAAACAGATTATGATTTCAGCACAGATGGGAGAACTCTCTTCTTGCATCTCTGCAGTGGGGTAACAGAGCTAGCAAAAATCACAGCATCATTCCCCATTATTCTGTTAAAAACAGGAGACCAATCTATACAGCCCCCTGGTTTCCAGTATCCTAGATGGCTCTTGAAGTCATATAATTAGAGGCTCCCCTAATGGAAGTTAACCATTGCTCCTTCTAAATATAAATAAATAAGGCAAGTACTTGAAAATAATAGTGCAAGTAGCTGGAAGTTAGTATGTTAGTATGACAGCATTATCCCCTAAAACTACTCTAAATCCCCATAAAGATGTGTGGAGACAGGCAGAAAAGAAAAGTATAGTGGAAGCCATCCCGACACCAAATCTGTCAAGTATTTAATATGAAATCATGTGTAGTCTCCACAAAGAAAAAAAGACAAATTAGAAAAAAGTGATTCCCATTAGCAACTGTCATGGTATGTAATTTATAAAAAGTTGGAATAATCTTGAAAACAATGACCTATAAAAGGAAGACCAGTGAAGATGGAGTGAATAGCTACCAGAAGAAATAAATGGGATTCTAAGTATGGAAAAGCATGTAGGAATGGGACACAATCATGTTTTAGTGCAACAGCAACATGAGAAAGTTAAGAATAAAATAGTAAGTCAGAGTGAGGCTTTCTTCCACAGATCACAGCTTTAGCACATTCCCAGGACAAGAGAGCTCTTGGAAAAAGAAATAGCTTGTTAAGACCAAACCAGGTAAGATGTCTGGTAAGCAGCCAAAAAAAGAACTCTCAGCCTTCTGCATGATTTGGAGTAATTTTGTTGTTTCTGTTCTTCCCCTGTAAATTAATTTCTAAAATAGTCATCAGTAATTTAATGCTTTGTTCTAACAATATAAGTTTTTATATTTCCAGCTTTAAGCTTGACGGGAGTCAATGCTTGCCGAGGTCAAGCAGAACTCATTATCTCCCCAGAAGGAACAGACCCATATAAAGCAGGGCCGTGGGCATAAATTAGCTCAGGAGAACCTGTACACCAGACTGTGCTTGAGAACTGCAGGCGCTGGGGCAGGGCTCCTGCTAACCTGCAAACTGCAGTGTAAGCATCAGGGGCCAGAATCAGACAAAAAGTCTATCATGGGAAGCACAGACTATTGACACTTGTCAAGGTGCAGGCAACACAGAAACTGCTTATAATTCATTATCCACCCTAAATGATCATACACTGACTGCTTTCATGATTCTTCATGTCCCAGAATTCCAAAATTCTACACAATTTTTGTAAAGCAGAGTTTTCCAGAGACCACCACGGTATGAAAGAATACACAGTGCTGACTCTTCACAGACACAGGGTACTTCCATCTATTTTCCTGATATTTTTATTCCCCTGTGCTATTCAGCGGCACTGAAACACTGATCCTTCAAATGCAGGCGGCAGGACATGATCTCAATCACCAAAATTCCTTTATTAATAAAGTTTTTAAATCCTAATAGATGCTTCATTGTTCAGCCTACTGTCATTTATTTAATATAACTGGTAAAAAGAAAAGTTACTTTCAATGGCTACTATGAGAAAGTTAATGCAGCTACAATTTCTGCTTTCCTTTAGATTATCAATTTTAAATGAGTCACAGAAACTCCTTATTGTGCCTCTAAAGAACATAGTAAAAGCTTTGAAAGTTCAAATGAATTTCAAGGAATTTAAACAGATCAAAAGTTGCTGACATATAGTTATTCTGCAGCCACCAGTGTTTCTGTGATTGTTAGCTCCTGAAATCTGTTGAATAAAATCTTCATTATCACTTTCTCAATTAGAAAAATAAAGGTGAAGGTTATTCTTTGGATTAGGATTCAAAACACACCGCTACTTCTGACAAAACACAATAAGGCACACTGGATCTAGTAGTGCTGCAAGTATAATATGTTTATAATTGTGATTTCACTTCTCAATGATGAGGAAACATGGGAGAATTTATTCTTTGGTTTACTCAGTTTGTTCCCACAAATGCTTTTTCCATGACAGAAGGCTTTTGAAAAAATTTCTCAATGGGCAAAATCCTATGTATAGAACTTGAAAAGTTTATTTGAAAAGTAAACCAGTAAGTTTAGCTTTTCATTCTTGCTTTCTACTTTTAGCTTGATGTCAACCTGCTCAGCTGCTCTTCATGGCAAGCTTAACATGGTATGCATGTGCTGCATGCATATTGCCTTCCTTGAACCTCAACTGACTAATGTTCAGTTTCTCCTTTCCCTAGATGGCAATGTTTTCATATGAATGAAAATAAAATCAATACATTTCTCACTATCTTGTCTAGGTTTTAAACACCCAGCTGGGATTTAATTCACATCATCAAGAACATAAGAGACAGCACATTGACTTCCTGCTTTCAGCTAATATATTGGTTCATGCTTAAAAGTTAATGTAAAAGTACAGTGAAAAGGAAAATATGGTGTGTTCAGTACCTGAAGTTGAATTTTTGCATCTTTGCTGACACTTTTTGTTCTCCATCGTCTTGTGACCCGCTTGTCTTTCTTTGAAATATCTACACAGTTAGCCTACATTACACAAATAGTTAAAAGCGACAAGTACTATTAAGTTGACACAAGCAAGACAGACAGTACACCAAGTTAGTAAAGAATAATAGCGTTAGACATTTACAAATTGGACAGTAGGAAAAAAAAAGTCATTGCCAGTGCCCATGACTACAACAATCACTGACTGCAGCTATTTGTACATTTATATAACCTGATATTCAACTTATTTTATAAAGGTATTGGTATATTTTTTTATGAGTGCAAAATATTTAGGGACTAGATCTTGAAATCCTCATAGATTTCTATTCTGTTTTATCTCATTACTCAGAGAAATGCAAAGTTCACCTCTTCCTGAAATCAATGACAGATGTACTTCCCTGGAATCAAGCTTTCAAATCCATCAACACCACTGGAAGATTTGCACACTCAACAGCTGAGTTTTTTTCACTCAAGCAAGAAAGTATTAGGGATTTGAGATCTGCTACTGCTTTTCCTGTGAGCAGCAACCAAACTCACCCTGACTTGGGAAACAGTTCAAACCTTAGGATATTTGTGACTAACCTTTCTTTTCTTTCTCTCTCTTTTTTTTTTAATATATATATATATATATTATATATATATATTATATATATATATATATAATGTGCAAGGTGCTGCATTTTAGTTCTCTACTCATTGAAAACTTGGTACCTTTCTCAGCACAATACAAATACCTCCAGCACAATACAAATACCTCAAATAAAATTTCAATGTCTATATGTATGTATGTTTTTAAAAGTTCTTAGCCCCACTTTTGCAAATGATTCTGTGTGTAACCCTATTCCATCAATTAAGTAAACTTAACACAATTTTCTTATTATTTGTTTATATATGGAGCATGATCATTAACAAATTAAACCTTTCATCTAAAACTTACTAAGATTTTATAAAATCATTCTGACTTAATAGACCACACCTCTGTATTTCCTTTAACGCAAAGAGCAAATATTTCAAGTTGATTATTTATACTCAAGCATATTTACCTGCATGTCCGTGAAGTTTGGTGCTGACTGAGTTCTTTGTAGTATTTCTAAATTTTGAAGAAGTTTACTGAGTTCCACAAGGTTTGACTGACAATGAGCAAGATCTAGAAGATACAAAACAAAAATACATTAGGTGACTCATTTCAGACTTTTGAGTGTTCTTTTGCAAATAGTGTAACTTTTAGATATAGATTTACATAGATCTAGATTTAAATTTAGATAATTTAGAGCTGTTACTTCATGTACAGTACATATCAAGATGTAATTTGATGATTTTACTGGTTGCTTCTTATTGATAAAAAAAAACAGAGGTTGCTGAAAGAGCAAGGCATGAAAAGCTGAAGACTAACCTTCTGCACATCTGTCCATTTCTTCAGAGTCCTGCAACCAAGCCGCTACTTTACTCTGACCCGTAGTGCAGGTCGCAGGAAGGCTATTACTGCATGGTATAGGAGACTGCCATGGGAAGCTATTTTGTTGTACCTAAGGCATAATAAAGTGTTTAAATTTACTGTTCCATGTATTGCTCAGTCAGTGCAATTACCATGCTAGTCTGGAATAAGTATTATGCATTATGGTTTCAGTGACATCATTGAGCTTGACTATATAGTGCCCAAGATGCAGGTGTTCCTGAACAGCATGTTGAAGAACCAAACCAGGGATATCTCAGAGAAACTGTATCTGCTAACCACCAGCTGGAAAAGCTATTGTTTAGGAGGAACAGTATTATCGAACAGTAAAGAACAAGATTAATTCCTGATGACTAAAGGAACTGTAAATCACCACCAGTGATGGTGAATTCTTTGCAGGATCTCTGTAGAAGCCCTTTAACGAAAGCTGCGATAAGGCTGAATTTATGTCTTTGAGCAGCATGCCCCCAGATTTTTGCTGGCCACTGGTTTCCATAGCAGAAACTTTTCCCTCTTGGCACTACAAGCAGAACCCTCTGTTCATTGGGCATGATTTTCCAAAGGGAAACTACCTACCTTTCCATCTACCACATTGGCAGCTGGTGAAGACTCCGAAGTAGAGGCTGAAGGGAATATATGAAAGCTGGCATCTCTTGGAGATCTCACAATTTCATTTTGACGATACAAACGGTGGTGGCGTAGTTTTGAAACCCAGGCATCAAACGAATCCTGGGATTTCACCTAAAAGGAAAATAAACATCAAGGCGGCACTCAAAATACTATTTTTTCCTCACAGTCTTACAACTTGCTTATTTATTTATTTATTTCCACTGTGGCTGAAAAGATAAGAATAAATATTTGCATCAATGTTACCTTCAGATGATAGATGTGCTCTTCTGTGTCAAGATCTATCCTACGAGCTTTCTTTTTAATAGACATAACTGATAAACCAACATCGATGCTCCCATGTACTTTGCCTTTCTGAATCTGAAACCAAAAAGCAGGGTAATATCATGCACTTCTTTGTTATTTTTAACAGAAGCATATTTAGTGTGGAAATGGTTTCACATTTTAACTTAAAAACAGATAAAAAGTGTAGTAGGACGAAACACTTGTTTCTAGACGGAAAAGAATCTCTTGCAAGTAGTGCTCCCTCCAGAGCCATCTCCAAAGCAAATGTGTTTGGCTAACACAACCAAAGAACTATAATAAGTGAGAAGCATGGAAAATTAGGTGATACTCATCTCTCTGCTGCTACAGCACCATCATTAGCGTTATCTAGTCCAACCAGTGTAATGCCATTCTTTATCTCTTCAGTACAATGTAAACACTTCTCTATCATATGCACCAGAATGATCAGCTCTGACACCAGAATTGATAAGGTAAAATACAGTTAAGCCAATCTGTCTAGTATCTTACGTAACTAAACCTAAGCAACCAAATTAAGTAAAATTAATGTGTTTTTTAATTTGCATATAAGAGAGAAAAGTGTATTCCTGAGGGTATAACTACACCAAACCCTTACATCCTTTCACCTATAAATCTCTAAATGACAGAAGATAATCATAACAGTAATACAAAGTTAATCTGAAAGCAGAATTTTGCCTATTAACAACTCTTCTGGTTAACTCAGAAGTGGTCTGCCTTCTCTGTATCACACTGAGAAAAAGCAAGATAAAGATACAGGCTTTGTTAAAATGAAATGTGAACTTATGATTACGTGTATAATATAAATATATATATTTGAGTGCCTGTACATGCATATGTATAAAAATGTGTATATATACACATGCAAAATAAATGTTTAATGCAAATGTATATTACAAGTTTGTTGAATTTAATTTAAAAGGGGTTTTAGGAGTCTCTAAACAATAAGCACAACTTTAATCCTAACTTATCAGCCATCATGCCTTATTTTTATATTTACTGGAATATTCAATTGAGGAACATGCACAGAAAGTTAAATAAAGGTCCTATGGCAGATAATTAATAAACACAAGGCAATGTCCCAATAACTGTAATTACAGTTTCTTCATGGCTGATTTAAATGGAGACACTTCTATGAATCATGTGAGCAGGATATTCTCCTTAGAGATTTAATAACGTCAGTTGTTCCACACTCTGCATGTAATTCCTTATAACTAAATGCAATTTTCTGAGCATGCATTTTTCTCAGTAATTCACATTTTCACTCAGCAGTTTCTTTTATATTCAGGAGAGGGTCAGGTCTAGAACTCCTAGGTTGAAATGAAGGCAGGCAGGCCGCCTAGGTCTGTTTGCACGGTATCTTCTGCAAGCCTTCATGCAGCAACTATAAGCCTACTTTTCTGCACAGTTGTTGCATGGGGATGTTGCTGAATAACGTGGGATCTTGCACAAATCAAAACTAACCTCTTCAGCGTAAGCAGATGAAAGGATGATTAAAAGGTAGGCAGACGTCCTTAGCTAGCCTTTGTCCTTATTTATAAGGCTGAACCCATGTCTGTATATAAAAGGATCTGCCCAAGAAGCAGCACTCTCTGCTCTGAATCCCTCAACAGCTTTCATGTGTGCTTTGCCACAAGCATGCATAGTATCAGAATACAACCTGATCACACTCACAGGCTGACTTCCAATACAAATTTTAAAATGGCCTTCAACTTTACTTACATCAATTGGTGACTTTGAATACTTTAACATTCCATTATCGAGGACAAAAAACCTCTGAAAGAAAGAAAAGATTTCTTTTTTAATGAGTAGATGCAATTTAAACTGTATACAATAATTAATCTGCAAAAAACAATGATTATTCCACAGCAATTAAAGAATGTTTGTGGGTGGGAAAGACTGTATAAACACAGTATTGAATAATTTTCTTTTTTTTTTTTTTTAAACAATTATCTTCTAAGCAAGAAAAAATGGATTCTTCTTTTCCATCATTATATTCTAGGTTTGACTTAAGAAACTCTATACTAAAGATATTATTCTGCTTTAAAGCCAGACCAATAAGGTCCATAGAAATGGCAGCACAGACTGCCAGAGTTATGTCTTCATTTTCTTCTTGTTTTTCTTCATACACATCAGTCACATTTCAGACTAATAACTTACTTTCCCAATCTGTAAACTGAAAATGAAACGTTTTTACTAGTGTAAATTCCATACCCCAAAAGGAAGGCCCACATTGACCTTTCCTGTGTTGTCCTTGATCCCCAGATGGAGATGCAGGCTGTGAGACACTACCCTACCACCCAAAACTTTGTGCCTCACAGCAGAAGTACAACGACAGTCTACAACACAAAGTAAAGGAGAGACTGTAAATCTTGCTGATTAAACTTTTTCTAGCTTTAATCTAGCACAATACAGATATTTGCTAGATTAAAGTGTAAATAATACAGCATTTACAGCAGATATCACATCACTGGAGGACTTATGTCTTGGCTGCCAGCTAGTGGTATAGGCCAGTCATACATTTTGATTACCTAAAGCACTAATATATGCTAAGACTGTAGAACACAGGCAACAAAATACTACCCTAAACTCTAAGCCATTTGACATTGAAGGGAATGACAATGTTCCCCAGGTGTGAACTTTTTAAATTGACACTATGAGCAGGGTCAGTATTCAGATGGCAGATCTCTGGAAATACCTCCTGGAGATGCTTTTGGAAATGATGTCAGTGACACAACAGATGGCACCAATATCTCACATACAGTGAGAAAATGGTGCTTTGCTGGGGAGATAACTTCTCGAATAAGATGTCAAAATAACAGGAGTTTTTGACTGGGTGTAGTCATTAATGATCTCATAAGAAGATACCAATTTCTCATTACACTCTCTAAATTCCTCCTGCAAGAGAAAATACTGCTTCCACATTTCTCTTTCTAATTACTATGGGGAACTGAACACCACAGAGAAGTGGCTGCAGCACTTTGCTCCACAGCATACTGCATTTCAGAAAAGAGTAAACTAATCTGTAAGTTGTGCACATGATAAACAATATGCTATTAAAGCACTTTCAGAGCCTTCAAAATATAATGTGCAACATTCAATAGACAGACGTTAAGGCTTTGCTGAAAGGTACTAATATGGCACATAATACAATTACTGCTTCTGGAATTCTTCACTAGAGCTCTCAGCATTGAGTTACAGAAATTGCAGTATATGTAGGCAGTAGCTGGAAAGCATTAATACATCTACAGTTTCTGAACTCAAGTTCAGCACAAATCCTTAGATTTATAAATCCTATAAGGCAGGACAGAGATAGAGGCTGAATTGCAAACTTTTTATTCACATTAAAAATTATTACACGGGTAACTGCTCCAGAGTCAGCATGAAAAACAGATCACCAGTAATAATCTCCTCTATAAATTTTTTAAGCTCACTTCTGTTGCTCTCCCTTAGAGTTCCCTACTAAAACAGAAAGATGTCCAAGAAAAAAAACAAAAAGCAACAACAACAAAAAAACCTACACATAGACAATGTATTTTAAAGGATTGGAAACAGTGGGTTATATAATATATATAATTTACACTAATATGGACTGCAACTGGACTCAGATCTGATTAAGTTCCACAGTATTTAGCAAAAAAAGAAAGTTAATGCTTTCCCGGAATAGAAAAGCCGTGTTTTACAACAACTACATAATCATTCCTTGTAGCCAAATGCATTTTGTCCAAGAACGTGACCCCACTTCAAGTACCCTGAGCTACAGAAGTATGGATCACCATACCAGTACCACATCCTGTTGCTAAAAGGAAAAAAATGCTGTAATTACTATGGCACAAAATAAACAGAAAGGAGTTGGAAGGCATCAATTTTAGGGCTCATAAAAGGGGGTTGCATGGAGAAAGGGGGTCGCATGTCTTCAAACTAATGGAATAAAAACAAGAGTTTTGGGGTTATTTTTTCATTAAGACATCTAATAAATAACAGCAAGGCTGTTATTGTCTCAAAAGCACTCCTAAAACGGAAATTAATTCCAGGGAAGCTCTCCAGTAGGAATACAAGGCTTCCACATTAAAGCTCCTTAGTCCTCTTTTATCATGAAGCATGGTTCATTTCAATGTAAAGCTCAGTTCAGACTTATACTACACTGCCACATTTTGTTACAACAAATATATTGAAAAGAATTAAAGGAAAAGAGATATTTGTTACACCTTTCAAGTCATGAGACATCTACTGCATTATTCCCCTCCTCTAACTGAATTTTGAATACAACATTTTGCAGAAGGCAATGGAATTCAGAAGCCATAAAACTGTGCGTGCAGACTAATTCTTTAAACATTTTGAAGAAAAAGTCACACACAGAAATCCCGGGTATTAATTTGGCATCATTTTCATTTACTGTACAAAAAAAAAAAAAAAATCCAAACTCAGTAAACAAATCATTATACTCTGATACTCTGACCATTTTATGAGACATTTACCTTGTGCCAACCTTTTAAGGGCCATTTTCTCTTTTTCAGCATGAAACCTTCATGTTTGTCTGGCTTCTGGACATTGGTCTGGCCTATTTTCAGGCCCTCTATGATTTCCCAGCTGTCAGGTTCCTGAAGACAAAGCATGAAGACACATTGATTAGTTCTGCATACATATGATACTTTTCATTGCACTTTATGTGGCACAAATTCTTGAGTGCAAGAGGATGAGTAAAGGAAAGACAGACTTTTAAACTGGCCTGTTTAGGCATGCCAAAGGGTCACTGTATTATGTCTGGCTCTATCTCACTGACAAGTAATGAATACGAGCATTTTTGGAAACCTATCCCTTATTCGCTAAGTATGCCAAAGCTGAAGCCTTTAGGGAAGCACGGTTGCAAAGCTGGATGACAACCTGAAGGCCTGTACATTCTGTTCAGAACAAGCACTACGTCCCAGTAAAAATCAATATATCCAAATATATGAAAACTGGACCAAATTCTGGCTGAACTCAGCACACAAAAGGCTCAGATCTGCGAGTGGTGGTCGAAGTGCAAACTGCTGCTCTGATTCTGACCATTGGGCAATCTACCCACAAGTTCCTTATCATAGAACTAAAAAGACTGAACAAACACTGCAAATGGGGCAGGGGTAGAATCTGCATGTTAAAAATGTGCCTTTATAGGAAGTATTCCTTCTCTAAAAAGAGATGGGATTGTGAGATGCAATGTGAAAGTACCTTGCTGCTAGACATACATTGCTGCTAGACATTAACAGTGCACTTTCTGATATTCCCTGATCATATAAACTTGTGCATCTCCAAAACCATCCTGATCTTCAGTGTATAATCTAGACAGATTCTGGATAATCTAATTTTTCCTTAAAAACCCAAACAAAAAAGTCTTTTGTTTTAGACAGACAAACAAGAGAACAGCCAGCACTTGTCTTCACTGGCATTTTATGACACAGCTTCCCAGGCTAATTGTGCTTTTAGAATTCTGTAAAAGGAAACGCGTCATCTTTTAACTTTCCTGTCATTAAGCTTCATTGTTTTGGGATAAATATATAGAAAAAACGCTAACTAATTTTCTCTCCAGAGGTATCAAATGTGTCATTTCAGATGCAACTGGCTGTAAGACTGACAGCCGATAAGGCATATTCCTTGTACATACCTCTCATACCTCTTATTATGCATGATGAATTCTATGACCCAAACCAGATTTGCACTACACCATAACGAGCATCTAAGCAACTTTTTTTTTTTTTTTTTTTTTTTTTAGTGAAGACTAGGAGAGTTGTTCCTTTATTTACATCCTCTTGCTATTACTTTAATAACATTTGGTACAAATTTGAGAATCATATATTGCCCACTCATTAATATAGTATTATGGTAATACTAACAGTATCTTACACAGCTCCAAAATTGCATTTTCTCAACTGGACTGTCACAACACCCTGGGATGTTATGAAAAGCCATCAGGGGACAAACAAAGTCATAAAGTATCACACACTTTAAGAGGTAGAAAAACTGTCTTCCTCCATCCCTCACAACACTGTTCAAAGCCAAGCACTGTTAGGCTGTCATAATCCACTTCCAAAACAAAATACACAGGTGTGAAAATGTTAATATTAATATTACAAAAAGGATTTTAAAAAATTACAGCATATTTTAAGTTTGTTTACAAATTTCAGTAAGGAGCTGCTAATCTGACAAAGATGAAAAGCACCAGTTCAGCTAATACACACTGCAGTGAATTCTCCTAAAAATATTTGTATCTAAATCAGTTTAGCTTTCCTTGTAAACTGGAACTTTCACACTTCTTTCTCCCGTTGCCCGTAGAAGTCATGCTCTTTGAAACATGTTCTGTTTTTGCTGTGGCTCAGTTGAATATTTTATTTCCATTAGAGGGAAGCACTTAAGTATTATTTTTTTTTCTCTGAGAAGCAGCCCTTGGCACCTGAGGGGGTAAAATTGAACTCTGAGCCCCCTGGGGCAAGCAGAGAATCCCTCTCCTTAACTACACCCACGGATTCCTCACCACACTGATTTCTCCTTTAGAAGATCAGCTGCAGGCGTAAGTCTTTTATCTACAAGTTTGTGCCAGTACCGATTACTTTTCAACCAGAAATCACAGTGTCATACAGCTAGTCGTTTAAACAAATGGCCAGATACAGCAGGCAAAAAGAGTAATTATTCAGTGCAACGTGGATACCTGTTTTGTGCTGCATGAGTGTGACAAACTGTTATTCAAACCACTCCGCAATCTTAGTGCATCTCTCCCCTCTCCCGAAACAGTGTGGTGAGATATATTGCATGCTTGCAATCTTGTGCCATTACCCTTGTACTGCAAGGGCAGCCAGAAGACGGCGAGTACCAGCACAGAAGTGAAGTACCTTAAGAGTCCTCATCCAATGATGATGCTCAAGAATGGCTTTAGTACTTGAGGACTTCTTTAAATTGCTGTGCATCATGTGAGAAGCAGCTCTACATGAAGCGGCGTGACCAGAGAAACACAGGCACAACTCACAACATTTTTATTTAAATTGATAATTATTGATAACCAGTGCTGTTGAACTTGCATGTGATTCTCGCCAGCTTAATAAGAGAGCTGGACTAGAACATTTTTCAAAGTGCCTTCTATCTCCATAATGAGATTCTAAAGCTTGTTCCTAGTGACTACCCAATGAGGACATGTCCCTGCTCCTCCTCTTCAAAACCCCACTAAAATCCTTAATTTTGTTAATATAGAATATTGATCGACTTCTCTGCCATCTTAAGGAACATTTTTTGTCCTGATTCAGCTGGCAAATAACCATCTCTGGGATGGGCTCACAATATACTCAACTGTATAATCACAAAAGCCAACATCCCATAGCTATTAGTCAGATATTTTGTAATTGAAAAGAGAAACTTCCCACCTGCATTGCTGCCCATGCTTTTACTTACCTTGGATAGAGAAATAGGGTCTGCTTCAAGGAACTGCTTGCTTAAAGAAAGGTCTGTACTTCCCGAAGAAGCCTTCCGTTCCAAAATATGAATGCTCTAAAGAACAAATAAAGAAAGTGAGCATTTATCCTTCAATGTTACTTTTGAAAATATGCATTAATTAAACAAAGATTGATCTTTACTCTCGTTAAATAAAATATCAGCATCGTGCTTCAGTTGACTTCAAGTGTATCAAGTGCTACCAAGAGTAACAGAATTGCATAAGAAGTTTGTCTTCTAGACTAGTATACCTGTCTTCCTTTTCCTCCTCTCTTGCTTTTCTTATTACTGGAATAATTTTTCTGTTCAATCTAGACATGACTTGGAACTATAAAAAGTCAGGGAGGAAATGGTAGCAATACAGTTTCTAATCTATAAAGATTCAGTGTTCCCTAACCAATTCTACTTCCTGACAAGATAAGAGGCACTGGCTACATATATCACGACATGGGCACTGTCATACATTCGCTTCTGAAACAATCCATTGCACATAAGATATTACTGTCCCTAACATATTAATTATCACACCTTAGCTTTTTGCAACTAGCTTCTCAAGTGACATGAAGTCATCATATGAGTGCCTGTAATAAACTGTAGCTGTTAATAAGATCGGTTCCTGGATCTCAGCTAATGGGCTTACTAATGAACATTTATGGAGTAAAACCATTCTAAACCACTGCAGCAACTTATATATATGATCATACTGTAAAATTTCACATCTCTAAAGCCCGGTACAAATACAAACTACATAATCACACAACTTCTCTTCGAGAAACTGCCATTCTTAAGGAAAGTAGATCAAAACTGTAATTCTATTTTCCAGAGAAGTTTTATTTACATTTTGTAAAATAAAAAGCATTTTTGCTATGAGCTTGGACAAAGATAACCACATTTGGCCTGTTTAAACCTGCATTTTGTTCTCTGTTGAAATGGTTCTACTTCTCACGTTATCATTTTGTGCGAGTTCTACCACAACTCATCAATAGTATCTCTTTGGCATGAAATAAGCTATTTCATTTCCATCACATGTAGCACAGCAACTGTCAATTGCAATTGTACTTGTGTGAGAAAGGCCAGTTTTTCCTCAACGAAAAACACCAATTAGATTTTGTGGAGAGTTGAGTTTCATTATGTCCACACAGGAAGAGATTACAGAGGCAACAATTGACAGCAGAAACAATCAGAGAAAACAAAACATATATAAATAGCAGAGTAAATATTATTTTTATACAAATAACTAAGTATGTAAGGACCAGAACCAAAATAATTAAACACAACTATTCATGTAAATCTTCATACAATGCTCAGACTGCATCTTGCCACAGACGGTGACTAACAGAGCTTCATTGTTCTCTTGGCGTTTGCAGCTGTAAATCAAAAGGAAAATACGGGGACTGCAGCTGTGGTCAGTAGAACAAAGCATCCTTGCCACAACACAACAACTATCATTTATTTTCAGTTACTTGAAATTTATTTATACAGTGAGGAATAAGGAAAAGCAGCAGCATTATGTTACCTGTTGCACTCCCCAGGGCCAACCACTAGTATCTTTGTCATCTGTGCTTTGAAACCTTCTGTTTTATAAAAAGCAAATCCAATCTCATTAACCCATTGAGACCAGTACAAGCCAGATGAGAAAAACGTAAGAACTTGTGTTTACTGAGTATAAACATTACATGGCAAGTGATTTGATATGCTTCAGCTGAGCACCACAAAGCTACTAGAAACAAATTATGATGAAGTTTTCTCATTGAACACATAAAATACTACATTTGTACAAGGTATCAGAACAATATACTGTAAAACCTAAATCTATTCTTCTAAGAAGGATTATAATCATCAGGATGATTCCCAACTTTCTTGCCAGTTTTGTTTGGCAGGCAGGAATCCTTTCATCTCGAGATGGAGCAAAGCCCATCACAGATGTTCAGAAGGTCTCATATGTTGCAGCCAATGCAGTTTGTTGTTACATAACTGCAATCTCATTTTGTAAAATATTTAGAGTGAAGTAACCCAGCAGCCCCTGGCTTGCCAGATTTCCAGTGACATTTTCAATGGCTCAATTTTAAGGTAAGCCAGCCCTTAGTCACTACAGTTCCATTTCATTTGAGAAATACATTATTAGCTAAAAGCACTTTAATGAATGCTGATTTATACTACAATTCCTTTAGAAAAAAAAAAAAAAAAGAAAATGAACACTTTTCAAATAAAATTACTTCTTTTACATTCATTACTTCCAAAAGTGGTGTCTGATTTTCTATAAATGTCTCTTTTCCTTTTCTGTCATGACCATTACACTGATGCAAAATAATTGCTTTAGAATTGTGACATATTTATAGCATAGAAAACAAGGGACATTATTTGGTGCAGAATATTTTACTTTAATGCATGTTAGATTTATGCAAAAAATATACCTGGCAATTACATAATTATTTGACATTCTGAAAACCAGCAATTTTTACATGCAGGATTTTTATTTAGTGTCACATAGAGAGAAAAAAAAAAAAAAAAAAAAAAGGATCTGGATCCAGATTTTTTGTTTGTTTGTTTTAGCAACAAAAATATAGTCATTAAAGGAAGTAGTTAAAAAAAAATGATATGAAGAAAAGGGAAAAAAAAAAGAGGCTATTCAAAGCAGAAACTTAAAATAGCTGGAATTGTTTACATGAACAGAAAAATGACTAATCCATGAATCTAGGAGTATCGTTCAGCCTAGAAGTCATTCATCTTCTCCCAAGAAGACAGAAAGAGGATTTTACCCTGCATTACTCAGCTGCAGACTTTCCCACGCTTCAGTGTTACCTGTGTGCTGTCACTGACTTGGCGTCCCGGTGAAAAACACAGGCAGCACTGAATTCTATGCTTTCTTGGAAATTAATTCAAGCAGACTGAGTTTAACTAAAATTGCTTTGTAATCCCTTTCTACATCCCTTAGGCTCAGCCCTCCTCCTATCAATCAATATCTCCCTTACAGAAAGCAAGAAAGATGAAATCTGAAAGGGAAATGATTGCTGCTCTATAAAATCTTTTCTCTTTTTCTTTCAAAGCTCCTATCTTTCAGTTTTCACATGTGGCTGAAACGGAATATTGCTTTGGAATATGAAAGATCTCCGAGTAGAGAAGATGATCGTACAAGGTTAAATACACTAGGACTAAAAGCTTTTCTCCTTTTGTGTTTGCTATGTGAGAAAAGAACCAAGGATTTGTAGAAATAGCATCTGGCAGACAGGGGGGAGGGGGAAAAAAAAAAAAAAGGAAATAATAGCTCATCATCCTTCCTAATTAGGGAGGGCAAAAAGAAAAAATTAAGACATTAGAAGAGAGATCCTTGCATTTAAAATATCACACACTGCTAAATTCATTTTACATCATATATCAGCAACCCTTTCAATGCTGATTCGAAAAGTCAAAATCTCCCCTTTGTTCACAATCTCATCATTATCACTCTCCTCCTGTATTTACTGCCTCTTTGTTCTGCGACTGCAGGTTTAACAGCCTGGGGTCGAGCCCCAGTTTATGCAGCCGCACAAGGTTAATGGTTAACGCTTTACTTCTTTCTGCCTACTCAGCACAACATTACCACCCATGCATTACACAGAATATATAACATTACAATTTGCAGTGTGACTTGCATACTTAGTGGATCACTAAAATAAAGAGCATTTATAAGGAATTTACAGCACTCAGATTAAATGCACAACATAGCGTTTTAGAATATTCAGCTATTGTTTCTAAAAACATTGCTAGTTTCACTCTTACTTGTTAAGCAACAGAATATGACTCACATTTTTGGACTTTCACAGAGGAAGGAAGATGAGAACTTCCCCTTTTTTTTCATGGCCCATAGAATTACCTGTTATAATTGCAGTTTTTACACTGACTTTTGCACAGGCAGTCTTAGTTTGAATGACCCAGTACCCCTGACAATGGGAAAAACAGGAGGTCTTGGCTCTGCAACAGCTCTCAGAGTAGGACAAACAGCTGCTGCACCATTCCAAAGTATTCCTGGTGGGATACTGTAATTGCATTGCAACCCTATCCAGCTCAATGATTAAATATCACTGCTTGGTCCGGAGCCTTCGATCTTGCAAATTAACTAAGATTTTTATGTAAATGAATGGTGCTGAAGTTCCTACAATGCTTCAAATACCTAAACCCAGTTTTTCAGCTATTGTTGGCTTTCACAGACTCCACTGGTTTATAAATCACTCAGTTATGGAGCCTACAAATTGACAATGTCAAAGCTTTTGCTGACTGCTAATTCTCCTAGGTGATGTATACAGCACAAATAAAAAACCTATATTAAAATGCCAGTATTATATACAGAATAAATTTTCCACTTACCCTAAAATGATTTATCATAGTCCTGTTCTCTCTCATTTAGCCTCCTGCACCATAATTCATTGGAAAACTGTTCCATAATTGCTGGTATGACTTTGAGAAGAATTATACGATGAGAAGACTTCAGTCATTAACCATCGAGAAATATATCAAGTGTTATCCTCGTATAGGACAACAAAAACTACATTGACACTATCCAATCACATCACATTTCTTATGCTATACAAATTACCCCTTCAAGGAAGCCACTATTTACCCAGCTGCTATAATAAGGAGGCAGCAAGAAAAAAATTTCAAGCCTTTTCAATGTTAAAAACAACAGTCCACAAAAGAACGCTTCCAAGTCCTTAGCCATTATTATGTTTTGGGAAAAGCCTGCAAAAAAAACAAAAAAATTCTTGAGCCTAAGAATAGGCTCAAGGGGAAACATTTTTACACTATTTTCTTTGAATATACAAGCATAATTTCTCATGCTGTATGACATATCATAGCTCAGTTTCATTGCAGATGAATTTGCCCCCAGAATCCATTCATGGTCTTGAATATTTCTCTGCGTATAACACTGAAAATAAAGCAAAGCACTACGCCAAAAAGTGAATGGGTAGCAGCAGGCTTTCCAGTCCATAGTTATGTGCCTAAATATTCATGTTCAGCACCATCAGACATTTATCAGATCCATAAGATCTCGGGATGAATCACACTACTGTCCTCTTTGTCTTTATTCTAAAAAGTGTCTCCATGTTTCAGTGACCAAAAATGGGCTTAAAGTTAAGCAGCCATTTTATAATGATGACAAATTCACTTTATTCTACTAGTTGCCATGGGAACTGGTACAGTAGCCACTAGACTTATGGTAAAAGGTATTCCCAATAGGTAATTGCTTTCTTTCCGACTCTTATGATCCTACCAAACTACCCAGAGAATTCAGAGGATATGCTGTTAGTTGAGCAGTGTCCCATATCCTGCACTAGTCCTCTTTGGGTCTAACTGTGAAAGGATAACATAAACAGATGCCTTCAATTAAAGATGTTAAAATTCTTACTCCAGATGGAAGTCCTGAAAAATGAGAGGGAATCACAAGCTAACCAGGGCCTTAATTAAGTAGAGTTAGCCCAAATCCTGTATGCCATGAAAGGGAAAATATTTACCACCTGTGACTGTTTTTGCATTCAGTGCAACGGAATAGGGTAATGGAAATAATAGCAAAAATATTTCAGACATATTTCCTGCCTGTTACCTAACGTACATCAGCATTCTTTTCCTGGTTTAATATGCTGACCAAACTTTAATGTTAACTCTAAATGTCACATTTGCATGAAAATTCTCTATTTTCAAGTTTTTATAAATCAAGTAATAAACTGTTCCAGTAGCAGCTAAGAAAATAGTGTTAGAATTGACATACAAATAGCAGCGAAAATGTTGTTAAGTTACTAGCATTCAGGTAAACGCATGCCCCAAGTAACATTTCTTAATTTTCTTTCCTGCCTTCATTTCCTTCTCCAGATGAAAAGGAGCCAGTACAGCATTAACTAAAACATTTTCATAATATTTTACATAATAAACAGTTATTACATTCTTACCATTACATGCCTTTCTTTTTTTTGCTAAACTAACACAGATGTTAACTTAGTGTTCAAGCTATCTGGGGATCAGCATTTTTAAACCACATTTCCATTCCAATTAAATCTGAAGTATCAGCCTTTGCATTTGTCAACGTACATATAGCATCTTATCTAAAATCTAAGTGTTATCTTTGGCATTTTCTGAAGTGCCTCCAACGATGCTAGGAGCCAGATTATACACCAGCCTTCTAAAAGCACAGGAACACATAAGTTGTTCTCATGGAAAATGGTGTAGCCTTTGTCTGCAACGACGAAACAGAAGTCTATCAGTAATGGAAGTCTGTCATAATTGGACTGATACTGTGTGACATGGGACATATTGTGTAAATTTGAACTAAAGGAAATTAGTATTTAAATTATTTGTGGCTTCCATAAAGGATTTATAATATACAATTGAAGTTAAATTTTGTTAGTTGGAAAAAATTGTCTTGTAAAATGATGACACAGTTCAGTAGTTAGATTTACAAAGCAATGTTCACATTGATTGAACAGTTAGAAAGGACTGTAGTTTTATGCTGCTGTTTTAAAAAAACAGTTCGCAAAAGACTTCAGAGTGTTTACTATTCTTTCCCACATGATTAGACTCTTCCTGCTACAGTACTACACTTAGCACCAAATTGCTCCTGAAACTGAGCTTTTTTTCAAACCACTTCAGTGCAAACAAAACAAAAACACAACAGAACTTAGCTATAGCGACAACATTCAGTGCTACTAGCTAAAGATTTTAGAGCTACTGAAAACTAGTTGCCCTGCAAAAAGAACAAATTATTCATCTCAACTGATGCTACATATATCTAGATCTTTTACTTACCTGCCTCCTATCCTTCTGAGATGATGAAGAGGAGGAGGCACTTCTGTGTGATGGAGTGGATGTTTTGTGAGCAGGAGATATGCTCTTCTCCTCTGAGCTCATCTTTGCAGCAAACTTGTAGCAATGATCTTGTGCTCTTATCACTCATGTAGAAAAAGAGAAGGGAATACTTTCCACATTCTTCTGTTTCACAGTTTATGGAGAGGCGAAGAAGAGTTCAAACAGCTGAAGCGCACTTTATTAAAGAAAAAGAAAAAAAAAATGAGAGAAAAAAAGAGTAAATATATTTTCATTATAAAATACTGTTCTGTAACAAAGAAATCAGTCAACAGTCCCTATTTAACCCAATAAATCTCCAAGTTCTTCACCTCCTTTCCTAACGCTACCCAGTACCGACACGAGTATGCTGCTCTGCAACCTCACAGAAGGTAGAAGTGATATTAAATATTCCAAAACCTTCCAAGAAAAGGTTTAGGGAATTCTCAAGCAGACCTTACAAAGGCATTACGAAGGGTTGTTGTCCCCTCTTGTGCAACCTCCACAGCAGACGTGGCCTCATCCATGGGCACTGTGGAGGCATCAACCTCCACCATTCCACCAACACCAGCTAAAGCGCGAGATTCAGCTCTGCTTTATGACTACATAACACAGAGCGTTCCTCTTAGGACCCAGCTAAACCCAGTCTTGCTAATGTTGTAACCAAGCAACTCCTTGGGACTTCCAGCATTACACAAATACCGCTGAACATCCCATTATAATCAGCACCTCTTTAAAGTCTTGCTAATATAATAAGGACTCTGGGTGTGCAAGTTGATTCCTGAAAACAGGATCTGGCATCAGCAAAAAGTCAGTTTCAGGACTCAGTACCTTTCCAAAGTGTGCCAGCCACTGGGCTCACATCTCGCTCTCCGAAGAAAAGTGAAAGAAAATACAGTGTCTTATGAACAGAAAATGCTTTTGGACATAAAACCAGAGTATTAATCTTTTCATTTGGACTAAAATCTCAGTCTATTTGCTGACCTGTGGGTACAAAAGCCGTACGGATGAAGGCAGGAGCTACCCAGGGCCTAATTCAGCCTGGGCTGCACAGACCGCTGGCTCCCGTTGCCTATACGGCTGCTGCTGACATCCCCTCCGCACACACAGTGCTCTGCGGGGTGTGAAAAGTTCTCTTTCATTTACCCCTCTCCACCCAAACCTTTGGCTTCATCCAGAAGCCAAAGAAAATTAGATAATCATAGCAGCACAGAGAAAATTTACGTTAAATACAAACACTGCCAAAAGCCACGAGCACATCAGGACAGCTCAGGACTGGAATTACGGCAGTCGACGCATACAATCGATCACTTTGAACTTGCTTCCACTGCCTGTTCTTCCATTAACCTTGGGTGAAACCATCCCCCTCCGTTTGCAGCCAGCATCTATTTTCTCCACCAGTCTTCCCCTACTCTGAAATACAGTGCCCTTTTCTTGTACACTGTGATGGCAGGACACCAAGGGCAGCACAGCACAGCCAGATTTAGATGAGTGTATAGAAAAGCACTATCTTGATTCATATGATCAGGACAAAAACATATTAACTAACATCCAAGCACAACTGCTGGCTCAAGAGATTAGGAAATATTGAGGTTAGAGCTGTAGGATATATGTATTGATATGTATTGATATTGTAGGATATACATATTGATATGTATTGATATTGTAGGATATATGTATTGATATGTATTGATATATGTATTGATATGTATTGAGGATATGTATTGAGGATAGACCCTGCACCCTAACAAACAGCGTTCTGCTGGAGCAGAGATCTGTGATGGCTCATAAACAAGAGACTCCATGGGCTTGTCTGGCTTTTGGCAGCACAGACAAGTCACTTTATTCCAGAGCATGGGAATGTGGGTGGTATCACAGGTCCTTTGTATGCCTTCGCCAGGAGCAGTTTTAACGAGCAAGTCAGTTTTAAATGAATATATATACACATTTTCTGCTTACTGCACTAAGGCGAATGAAGCAACTTCACTTTATTAGTTATCAGCACTTTTGCAAGTATTAATCTCGTCCTAATAGCACGGATGAACTTCCTTCTTGATCAAGGAGGCCCCAGAATTACCGAGCTCATATAACACACTTCGAGGCACAACTGGGAGGACTCTGCTGCTCCACGGCAGAAGCGAAAGCTGTCCACACACGCCGAGCATCTCGGCAACCTCCGCATTCTTTTGATTTGGAAATGGTCCTGCTACAAAGGACCTGCTACAAGCCTAGCAAGACCAGTTGCACTGTAGCTGCTCCGGCCAGCGACAACGAGAATAGAGTTGCAGGAAGCTAGTGAGACAAACAACTTAGCTTCTTAAATGACAAAGTATTACTAGCAAGAGAAAACATTTTATCTGTTACTTAATTTTACTGCTCTGAGCACACGATCTAGCTGTGGCCGGGCATGCAGAATGGCTACGAGCCAGCCCACATCCCTTGGCTCCGGGGCATGAAAAGTAACACGAAATTATTTGTTATTCTGATAGCAGTACTCCAGCTCAGGATGTGGGCACGGGGATCCAGCCAAGAGCAGTCTCAGGGACTTTCAGTTTAGCTGTGCATCTCCGCTCCACTTTGCTACCTGCAGCCTGAAAAAAAAAGAGGATTTCCTCACCTTCTAGAGCCACTCTGTTTCTTGATTTGTCACTTCTGTTTGCACTGATTTAAAGACAAGGTTTACATTTGCTTACATACAAGATTTGCATTTGTTTGAAGGCGCACATCATGGCACCAGTGTGAAACTTATTTTTACACCTCTTGTAGCAAGCAAAAAAATACTCAGGATTGTAAAGACATTCAATATCAGGTCAAACTCACCTCTGATAAGAAAACAGCTCAAAGTACCGAACGTCATCTTTTACAGTAAAAATCTGCTGGACAAAATTTACACTCTAAGGAACAAACGAATTTGGGAGGCATTAACCAGTAGTATCATTCTTAATAGAAACAAATTGCACAGCACATTTGTTTCACAAATTCAGAGGGAAAATGTAATGAAATTGCACTCAAAGAGAAGATATTCCTGCCAGCCTAGCCTTCCCAGGGACTATTGGGTTAACATCATTTGTACACCCTACAAAGGTATTTAGGCACATTTTAACCCAAGATGCGTGCAAAGATCTATACAGTTTTCATACCCCTTCCCCCCNACAAAATTCAGAGATAACAATGCAAAAGTGATAATCCCAGTTTGCAATGCTGTACAGATTCACTTCAGTCATTTAAAAGCTCAGTGGACAAGTTTCCAGCCATTTTCAGCCACAAAGTCACTGAAAAAAATTTAGCAGAGCAGCCTTTGGGCAAATAAAAATCAAATGTTTTTTAAAATATCCGATCTTTTTTCAGATGATTCACGTGGAAAAAAAATCTATGTTTAGTATTGGCACAGCAATCTGACACTTCAAGTGTGTTTTTAAAGCTTTGGGGATTAGCAAATGCTCTTAGAAATGCAACAAATACCAGCAAGTTGTACTCAAGAAAAGCAGCTCTGTCCCCAAGACTGAGATTCTGTGAAGTACATGCTTTTTTTTTGAAAGGCATTTAAAACAAAATAGTGGCTCATACCTGAGCTATGCTATGGAGTGATTCTGTAGTAGACCTCAAGTACAAAAGGCTGTATCTAACTAGCAACTTGCTCAAACCACAAGTGTTTTATCATTAGCAGTCACTCCAAAAAAGTCAAATACAAGTATAAAACTGTACCAATCTCCTTCGTATTAAAACACCACTTTTTATTCTTGTTAACAGCAATAACTTTAACACGTAGTCAATATTACTCATACATGGAAATTTCTGATACAGCAACAGTTCGGTCAAAAAAAGGCAAGCCAGACACTTGAAAAAAGGTAAGCACTGTACACAAAGCGAAATTATTACAGCAAAGCAGCCAAAGCTAGCACTGAGCTTTTGGTTATTGTTCTTGTATGTTGAATTTGGATTCTAATTCTCTATATTGCTAAGAATTTATCTTCCAATTTTGGCTTAAAATGTGCACAATACATCTTTTTTAGAATATATTAGATAGAATAAACTTAGTAAATTGATGCAAAGAGTCTTTAGGCTCTCTATAACTAAGTCTGAAGCACCCAATTATAAATCTAATTTTTTGGCTAACCTATTAAATTTACAAAAATAAAACCAATACTGTTGAGATATCTTTTTCATGAGATTTTCTCACAATAGTCCCTGGCAGCCTTGCTGTTTATTTCAGTAGGAGCAGAAGCAAGCCAAATACCATGTTAGAATATTTCTAGAAAATATGAGAAAACCTGAAAATCTGAACATTCAAACAATGAGATGTAAGAAAATCTTTTTTTTTCTCTCTATTCTCCCTCTTTCCCCCCCTTTTTTTATTTTTATTTCTAATAACTGTGTATATTATTTCCTAGCAAGGACTAGAATGCCCCCCTGGATATGGAAGGCCAATTTTATCATTATCCTTTTCTTCACAAGAAGCATTATTTCAACTTGAAACCATTCCTACTGATTTCAGTTAGACAACTCAAAAAGAATGGCAATGCTAAGCATAAATAAGGGCAATAGCATTGGCCATTAGTTATTAAATGTTGCTTATACAAATATCATTGACCTAAAGGGTGCATTTTGTACCACACCACCTAAATCGCTCAGGATTGCACAAAACCACCTAGAAATTTAGGTTGTTTCAGTCAATATGTGAGCTCACGTTGGCTCATTTCAAAATTACTTTGCCATGAGTCCTCTGGGCAGGTTAAGTGGCAAATAAATTTTTGAGTACATTTTGATGTTACAGGCTTATATTTTAATTAAAAAATATAACTGAACAGAGAAAGGTTTTATTGGAAAAAAAAATGAGGTCAAATACAAGGTTTAAAGTAGTAGGTTTAAAGATTTGAGTGATAAATACTTTGACAAGGAGTGAAATGAGATGATACACCAATGAAAAAGACTAGGGAAGAACAGGCTACATAAACTTGCACAGAGTTTGCAGAGAGTAAATGGAGCACACAGTAGTGAAGCAGTCCATGGAAAATATATATTGGAGAATCAGAGATACAGATATTAGAGGTATCTCACTCTTAGGCGCCACCACTGCCTTTAGAAGAAATCTCTGCCCTCTCCCCAAAATAAACAATGTCCCACAGAATCTGGCCAAGTAACTCTAGCTTGGGGTTAAGCAGCTTGTAAAAGGGTATGATTTATTTTTATTTTTTTTCTTTTAAAAAGGCTATTAGTAGAAGCAAGGCAAGTATACAAATACATGACTCACAAATTCAGTTATAAATAGACTCCTGAAACGGGTAAGTGGAAATTTTCAATGGATAAGTCCAAATGCAGCCTGGATTCAAATAAAAGATTTCTGTGATAAATGTTGTTTCTCACTAGCTTTTTTTTTTTTTTTTTTTTTTTCTCTCCTCCAATTAATTCTTTCTGTAAAAAAATCTCATTTTATAGTCCTTTTAATATTTTATGCAGTACCGGAATAATTCGGGAAGACAAGTTAGGATGCAGAACCGAGTCTCTAGATATAAGCCAATTAAATATACGTGACCACCCCTGTTACTCGCATTATTTCAACCAAGACATCCTCACACTGATCTGTAAATATGAGATTGTCTTTCATTTGGGGAAAAGAAGGGTTTTATGTGGTACTTTGTTGTTATACAGTACAGTCATGGTACACTCAAGCATTCAGTGGAGCCCAACCTTTTCCTAGTTTTGTGGAATATAATATGACACGTTGCCCTGCCTCATGCTGACCTCCTACCATGCACAGAAACCATAACCATGCTTTTGTTACATGAATGTGGAAAACACAAGTGTACAGCAGAAACAACAAATATCAATGCTGTAGTGAAGCATTGACGATTTAGCACTCTCCTTATGGCAAATGAACAATCTGTCTTCTTTTTATTTTAAAATAAAACAGATAAACAATCACTTTATAGCCACTATATCAGCATGAGAAAAATCAGCATTTTAGTTTCACCTGGGTGGAAGATTTAATAGCACAATGGCTCCAGTAATAACTTTCCAGGATAAAATTCAAAATAGTCACCAAAAATAACACGTCTAGGCCTCTAAACTAGTGCATTTTAAATCCTACATAGGTACTAAAACAACATAACTGATAGAGGCTCACTGATAATTTTCAAGTCCAGTACTTATGTTCAGGAATAAATGAGATGCTACAGGAAAGCTGGGAAATCTTTCTAGCACTAAATGGCTTTTAAGATATTAAAATTCATGTGCCTGCTTTACCATTGCCTCCTGCAAGTATTCTAAAAGCTGCATAATCAAGGTTTGGATATTGGAAATCTTCGCATCCAACTGTAGGCATTCATAAAGACGCCAGTGTGCACCAGGACACATTCTGGTACAGCTCCAAAACATTGCCACAAATCACACCTTATCCCACAGTCAAAACCACCTAAAAATGGCATTTAGGCAAGGAATGAGTCTGCGGAACCTCTGAAGAGAGCTGCTGATGCAGCCTGCGGCCCCAGAGCAGACCTTGCTGAGAAGCCCTGGCAGCGCAGTCTGTGCGCCAGGACGTGCCCCGCACCCCCGCACCACGCCATGTGTTAGCTCATTAAATGCAGTGGACTTTTTCTCTTTACTTAAGGTCTGCTTGTTCACATACTCTCCACAGAAGACCTCAGTAGCAGCAAATATCACTGAGACCTTGTTTTAATGCCAGGCTCTAGCGTATCGTGGTGTTTCACACTGGGTACAATATCTTCCACAATGACAAATAATTTCTTTTCTGAGTGGTTAGTGCAGGTATCTCTATAGACAATTATTTGCACGAACTTGACTGACTCCTGCACAAGGAATGAAGCACTCTGACAGACTGAGCCAAATGAACGGATGAGGTCAAAGCACAGATAATCAGACCGAGATGAGAAGAGGTCAGCACAACATCTGCCTTTCCTATTTTCTGCTTGCCTTCCTGATTAAGCATCAGTTTCTGCCCTTCCAGATCCCTGAAGCATGCGTGCTAATTAGGAACGTTCCAGCATGTCCAAGCCTCCAGCTTAAGTGATAACTTCCAAACAAGCCCCCAGCTCATCTGCCATCTCCGAGGACTGCATGGACAGCTGATGTGACCCTGGGATTTTTATTGGGATTTCCTTGCTGTGGCTCCTCCTGAGGAGCCAGCTGTCACAAATACAGAATATTATTGATTCGAATGAGGAGGAAATATTTTACATATTGTAGAGGCAGCATACTGACCCGTGTTATATGCATTTGTAGCAGATTGCTGCCAGCAGGAATTTAAGCATGTATACATGCTTACACAAAAATACTTCCCAGTTAAATATAAACAGAAAAAATATCTTATGGACACTACATGCCCTTATGAGCTCACATAAGTCTAAAGCACTTTTAAAAGCAATAAAAATATATATATAATAACAACAATAATAATAAAAACAAACCTGTTCCATCTCTACACTTCTGTTTAAGTCAAAAGCGTTGTTGAGGAATTTGTTACCATCAGAATTTTTCAAAGAGAAATTTTTCACTTTTTGAAGATAAACCATGAAGATATTAGAGAACTTTGATCAAAACTTCAGGGAAAAAAGAAAAGTCTTTGGAAAAAAAAAGTGAGGAAGTTTCATGTATCCATAAAATATCATGACAAAAAAAAAAAACACTTTTTAACCTACTCCTTTAAAACACTCTATCTTATTGTAGTACTGGATTTTTTTTAGCACAAGCAATTTGGACAAAACAAGACGAAGTTAAAAGCATAAAGACTCTCAATTGGGCAGTGATCAAAAACAGAGAACCTGATTTCCTTTATAACAAGACTGCAAGATATATTCAGAAAAATACATGACGCCTCAAGAGCACCGGAGCCTAAAAGGCGCATGTAGTCTTTGAAATCCTTATCTAGCTGCATTTTATTGTCCTCCATTTATTAACCTAGCTCTTGTCTCTCTGCATTTTGTATTTCCACTGTTCCATGCACATTTCATTATGGCTATAAGCTTCAGAACTACCAAGGAAAATTTTGATTTATGTGTCTCAACAAATTAAAAGCTGCCTATTATATTGATCTCCATTTTTGCATGGTATGTCATCAAACACTTGTAGGGAAGATGCCACAAAGTTAAGCAGTTTATTGTTATCTCAAAATAAACTCAAACATCAGCTCAATAAACATCCTGGAAACAAACGTAACATGGCTGTTTGGGGTATTTGCCCAGCATGCACAGAGAGGGACAGAGAGGGGAGGAAAACAAGTGCAACACTAGTCAGAATTTGCAAGGAAACTACCTTTTTTTTTTTTTTTTGGGGGGGGAGGGTGCTAAAGAGAAGGTCATAACGAGGAGAAAAAAAAAGAAAAAAAAAAGAAAAAAAAAACAAGATACAATTACAGGATAGGAATTTTATTCTTGGAAACAATTAGCCTGACAAACCATTAAGCGCCACAGTGGATTAGAGCTGTAAAAGATAATATCCTGAATGATTTATATATAATCAGAGAAATATCAAGAAGGAATGGGGAGGTTGTATTACCTCTGTGACTGCTACTAAATCACTGTGTCCTGTTCTGTTGCCCACATTTCAAAAAGACATTCACAAATGGGTTCAAAAGGAAAACCATGAGCCTGATGACAGCATTGAAAAACACCACTACTAATAAAAGATTTATAGAGGTCAATCTATTTAGTTTGCCAAAGAGAAGATTAAGAGGTCGTTGGGTGACAATCTATAACAAGCTGCATGGCGAGAAAAGAATGTAATATTAGAATTCTTCTCAAAGGTATAACAAAAGCTAATGGGTCAAAAAAAGTGGAGCTAAATATATGCAAGTTAGAAATAAGGCACACACTTATAAGAGCACAGATAATTAAACACTGATAAAATACTGAGGATCACAATGGATGCTTATACGGGAATGAGAAAACATTTTTAGATTAGATTGGATTTAAAAAAAAAAAAGTTCCAAAGTTCAGCCACAGCTACTAATGTGGAAGGGAAATTAATTCAGCAAAGTGCTTTGGCCTCCTGCAAGAGGCCAGACTGCAGCATAAGGCAGATTCTCGCTCTCCTTTCCTACAGTCCTAAGGGAATAAAAACTGATGGATAAACTAAAAGAAATAAAATTATTTATTATTCTAATCTTTAATGCATGATCTCTCATGCTTTAATCTCTCCATTTTGAATATTCCAATTTTATCCTCGTATGTCACTAAGCATTGATTTTTTATATGGAACACTATTAAATATACTTGAAGTCTACAGAAATATGTATTCTGCTTACTGTTAACATTTATTTCTCTTACTGCTTTAAGGAAATCTCTCTTACTGACACTAGCTTAAAATCTAAGTGTCCATGGAAGTGCAGGAGCACATCATAAGGTCCATTTTTATCTCATTATTACCTGAATTTCTTTGCAGCTCACTGAGTGATGGTTTCATTAGAAAAACAGAAAAAAGGAAAACAGATTATTGCTCATGTCAATGAAGAACCAAAAATGCATCAAGCACTTTACAAAAGCATTAGAATTCACAGACATGCTTGAATAGACAAAGAGATTAAAAGCTCATTTTTAAGCGTCTGCAGAGTTCTAAGACACAATGACTAGAATCAAATTGAGCAGAAGAAAGGGGGAATTTCTCAAGAGCAGTTTCCTGACAGAGCAAATCATTGGGAAAAAATCTTTTTTTTTCCCCTTAATGTGCAACTCATTATCTCTTGACTATCTTCTATGAGGGAAAGGTATTTAATTTTGTGTCATATGATTACTTAACATTAAGTGAAGCACACATCAATTGTTAAATCAACTAAGTTCTTCCTACTTTCGAAATGCTGGTAAGTTACTATATAGTTTCATTGGAAACAAAACAAAACAAAAAAAAAAACACACTGTAAAAACACTCAGAAGTAACATTCACTTAGCATGGAAGGATCTCTATCTCCAACACTACCAATAACATCAGCTAGAATTACACTACACTAAACTGCTGCCTTCTGCGAAGTGCACTAAGCATGTCTTAATATGAGAACAGAAATGCCTTCAGGCACCTTTCACATAAAAATTATCTTAGCAGTCCTAGAATATTCTCGTAATGGAAAAGCTGTATATTGGCCATTAGTCACTGACCTCCAAAATATATTATACACAGAAGACGGTTCATAGTATGTATTGAGCTTTCTTCATAAACACATTGCAAAACCAGAAGGGACTACTGTGATCATCTAATACAAAACGGACCAAGGGAATTTTCTGACTTAAGCCCCTTTTGAATTATACCATATAATTTGGCAAATCATCCAATATGAATGCAAGTAGCCAGCAGTGGGAAGCCACCACAAATCCTAATCAGCTCTTGTACTAATTAATTACCCTGCATTATTAAGAATGTGCATATTATATCTCATTTAATTATGTTTAGCTTCACACCTTAGCCAATGGACCTTGTTAAATCTTTGCCTATTGCACTGAAGAACTCCCTATTATAAAGTTTCTCTGTGCGCATACCCATTGATTTTGATATTGATGGGTCACTGTGGGAATCTTAACATCATTTTTCACAGCTTTTGAAGGATTTCAAAAAACCTGGAGAAGAATTGCCATAACTAAGGAGCTGATAAACATTTTAGAGCCAGATGCTCAGAAAGGTGTGTGTTTGCCTAATTCAAAAGGCGGCTAAAAGGTTGCTAGAACATCTCAGATGAGATGCCCCTTCCCGGGTAGCCCTTCGGGGATGAGGCAGGTGGCCGTTTGAGCTCACGACCACACACCCGGGCTGTTATTCTCATCACAGATGCGTTTCATGTTAGCCAATTGCTCATATACTATATTAACCCATACTACATTCTCCCCTTTTTATGCAAAACTATATTTATGCAAAACTGGCATTAAGCTGTTCAGGGTATTACCTGCTAAAAGGTACGCTCCCTGTGAGGCTGTGCAGGCTTCCCAAGGTGTGACTCCAAGCCTGAGGAGAGAGGAGGTCTCAAGGCACACAAATGAAGAAACGGAAGGGCACCACAGGCCTCGGTCACAGTTGTGCGGCAGGAACGCAGCAGCGCAGCGAACACGCCAGCCGGCGGGCAGCACTCCTGCTCGTTTGGGTGTGCACTGGGAAACTACCACTCTCACCTCCTAGCATCCAATACTGCTACTTTCTTTGAAGGGAATATACAGAAATCCTACTCACAATTCCTTACAAATAGGGACAGGACACTTGTATTTAGTACTCCCTGGTATTTCACAGAAAGCAGCACGGGTAGTAATGCCCAGCTGAGCTTCCTGTTTTGTTTCTCTTTAAAAATCCCTTCTTTTAAGCACTTCAGTGATTGATGATCATTATTACATGACCTGCTGCATTAGCACCACTTGCGAGACATGAAATTGCTTTTCCTCTGCTTGACACATGATAAACCTGAACGTCCGCAGTGGAGAATGAGACTGAGAGACTCAGATGGAGCTGTTTACTCAGGAAATAGGGTGTATGGGTCCAGTCAGTCAACTGAAAAATGGGTTAATTTTATATCTGGCACTCCCATCTCCCTCAAAGCTCATCCTCTCTAGCCCCTCTCCAGTATTTTTCATTCTTTCTGTCCCACACCTGAGTACACAGCATCTCCCTGCACATCACCT
Source organism: Nothocercus julius (assembly GCA_013398735.1). NCBI lineage: Eukaryota > Metazoa > Chordata > Aves > Tinamiformes > Tinamidae > Nothocercus > Nothocercus julius. The sequence goes on along the minus strand of VZSV01000050.1, from coordinate 708,153 downwards.
TACTCCCTTATATTTCTTGACCACATCAGTTACCTGCTCCTGCACCTTCCTCCTGCACCTGCTCCATTCATAAACTACATGAAACTTCATGTCTTTCCTTTTCTAACCTAAACTCTACACTCTAACCCAAACTCTTTTTTTCCTAGGCGAGACGTTGCACAGCATGGCCTAAAAGCAGCAGAAAAACAGCTCACAGCAACAAATTGTTTTAAAACAGTTCAAAACAAATGCAATATTTGCAAATAACTGCTATTTGAGGGAAAGGCTGGTGTTGCAGATACAAGTTAAAGACAAACACAGATAACCTTCAATTCACTTTACAACACATGGATCTGTGCCTCCAACCTCTCTACTTCAAAGGGCCAAAGTAAGGGAAAGTTTTTTTCCAGCTTGGTTATCAACAAATATTAAACAGCATACTGAGAAACAGAATATGCCTTGTTTCAACAGTACTAAACCTGTGGCACACTATTATTTCATCACAAACCATTTGCAATTTTCTTTGCAACATAATTTATAATAGAGGGGCTTAAAATAATATCAGCCACAACATCAGCACTTACACAATGGCTTTTCATCTGTAGTTCTCAAAAACATTTAAGGAGTTCAATTTTAGCATGAAGTCAGTTATAGCAAATGCAGAGTTTGCAAGTTGCAATCAATTCTCACAAAGTCCTCATTAATGATCTGAAATAACAGTTCCATTCAAGCTTTAAATGGAAAGTGGCTGCCAATTATGCACAACACAGCTTGTCATTGTGGTTTTGCAGAATATTTACTAAGAAACAATACATTTTCTTTTGGGTCCAAATGCACAATTCCCAAACTGATCTCATGAGCACAAGGGAAAATTCCAAACTACCTAATTTTAATACAACTTTGAAGAGACTCAGAATCTTTCCTCAACACCTTCTTTAGCTTCCCCAGTAAGAAGCAAAATCCTCTTTCAGACATTTTAAGTCATGGTTTAAGTCACATGTGCTCACCGCACAGCGTAAGGGCAAGCAGCAAAACCCAGGAGCTGACTGCAGTATTACTTTACTAAACAGAAGTCTAGTGAAAGAAAACTGATGAAAGGAACATATGCTGAGGAATGAGGACTTCTCTGCAATCCCTCCAGTTTCCACCCTGCTTAGTTGTATGCAGGATGAATCATCAGTCACAAGTCAAGCAACTGCTTTTCATGAATACTGACCTTGCCTAGTGCATAAAGGAAAGGTTCCTTCTTCAGTATGTTTAGTTAGAAGTAATTAAAAATGAATATAGGCAGAGTCATACATAGATAGTTATGTCATATGCATGGAGACCTATAAAAAGACATGCCAAACACAGGGAAACTTCACAGTTTTCTACTAAATCAGATAATACAACCTGTCACGCAATGGGTAATGCAGCACGGACCAACCATCCCCACACTGCAGTAAAAGCCTAAACCTACTATCATTTAGAAAGATTAACAGCACAGCATCAAAACCAAAAAAGAAAACAAGAAGGAAAAAACAAACAAACAAAAAAATTAAGATTAAATAACCATATCAAATGCTAGCATGGGTGATATATGCCCTAAACATTTCCTAACTTGATCAGGTTACCCCTGCCTCACAGAGGACTGCTGCATATCATATTTTGTACATGGCATCAGAAACTTGTAACAAGAGTTCATGCAAACTATTCACCTGTGCAAATAGGCTAGTATTTTTAGAGATATTTTATGAATTTTACTCTAATTAATTACACTATGTCAACTAGCACCAACTCTATGGAGTTGAATTATAAAATTTTTCTAATACACAGATTAGCTTTTTGGACTTGACCTGTAATCATCCCATGCAAATGAGAAGGCAGTTCACATTTTAAAATGTAATTTGGAGAATCGTATATTTTAAATGCAACTTATTGACTCATTTACAACAGAAAAGGTTTCAAATATAGAACAGATTCTAAGATCATCTTTTATCTTTTTCCTCCCCAAAACATCATCTTTGTTTCAAAAAACAAGAAAGTAAAACTGTGATTCTAAACCTGGCAAGCAGCAAATACCCATAAAATTAGAGTTCTGCATTAAGAATGGTGAGCAACTGCAAACCAAGCTGCCTGCATTTACGATTAAGTCAGTATGACTTTGCAGTGTTTTAACCTTCTGCACTAATTCCTCAGATTAGGGGCTGTCTATTCAAGATAATAATGGTGTTTTCTTTTGTGATAGGAAGAGAATGAAAAGATGATGAGAAGTGTTCCTGAAGTATAAAATTTTTACGTACTGGAAAAAGCATCAAAGAAAATCCTTGAACTAAAATACAGCTAATGTCTCCAGTTACTGACTGAAATGCCCACTGCACTGCATACACTCTACAGTTGGTTCCACAGTATCCAAAGATATATTTGTAAAAGTGCCAACTACTCTCAGGCCAGCACCAAGCAGCATTTTATGCTAAGCAAGAGCTAACTGAACATGGCCAGAAGAAGTTTGCGGCAGCCCATCAGAATCTGTTACAGTGAGCTGCCATGATAGATGATGTTCTCAAGATGCCACTTTTAACTAAGTTGGCTTCTTTTCCAGTAATAAAACACAAGGGAGGAAAAAAAAAAAAAAAAAAGTATAGGACCTATTATTTGTAGGGTTTATAAGTTAATAATGTTTTTGCTCTGCAGAACGTGAAGATACATTTTTGTCCTTCTAAGATGGACATCATGTCACCTTCTGCTGGAAGACAAAAGGAAACATAAAAGACAGAAAGATTACTAAGGAACTGTAATATAAGATTAAAACTGCAATATCTGCAATTGCATAATACTTGAGCACAGCATAAGGTATTAGGAAAAGGATGCACTATAGCCTTCATATTATTTCAAATTTGATTCACCCAAATACAATGATCACAATAGCCCATCTTCTAAATGAGAAAGTTGCATAAGAAAACACTGGTGAAAGAAATATCTAGTAAAATACCGTAAGTTAACATTTTTTCTACATACATCTAGGAAATACTCAGCTATTTCCCATTGTTTTAAAAGCTAAAGCAGACAACTTGAAGATAGTGTAGAAATCTAGTATTTCATTTTCTTAAAATGTTTGCATATTATCTCAAAACCTTTATGAGACCATGTAAATTTGTCCAATGTAAATACTGATGTTTTTATTTTCCTATCCTACTCCTGTTTTTTCCTATTCTAGAGAGTTTTACCAATTTGGAGTTGGTGGCCGAGTACAGCTGTTCTTGTAAAAGAGGAAACGCACACGGCTGTGAAAGGCTTGTGACTACCAGGAAGAACAAGTCAAGGGTGAACATGGACCCAGACCCTACCTAGCACAGGAAGGACCCTACGGTGGTACAGGTAAGGGGGGGGCTCAGAACACAATAAAGGACAGGGCACGAAGCCACTTCTACAGGATCACAAAGACTACACTTTTATTTGGTCTATGCAAGAGAGGAAAAGGATTGTTTCTTGAATTTTTCATGCCTTCCTCTTTCCCCACCTTTATTATTTTTGCATATCAACCATCTATCATCTTGCTCTCTTGAGCGAAATAAGCTGAAAGTTAATAGTTTCAAGATTTGTAGCACAAAAGAGAAACCTACTACATATTGTGCTTTATTAATTCAACTATAGTTGGTTGGTTATACAACAGATTTAAAAAAAAAAAAACTAAACTATTTCTTCTGTTATCAGAGTGGCAATAGCTTGCATGACCTGGAGATAGGATTTTCAGAAAGGTTTCCTTTTTCAGAAAGGTTTCCTTCATGACTTGATCCACCACACAAATATATATATTTAAAATGGAGATGTTAAGAGAACGCCATAACCAGCTTTCCAACATGCATTTTTTTTTCTGTCATGGATGTCACTTTCCCTTCAAAGCTAGACTTCTTTATAGTTCGATTTTTATGTTCTTCTTTGCCTGAGTCAGAAATGACTCACACCTAAGTTATGATGAAATGTACAGAAGACATAACATTCACTCAAATGGACTACAGCCAAAGTCTTGAGGTATCCTTGCTTTAAAGCATTTTCCAGCTACAAACACACTGTTCCAAACTGGCATAAACTGAAGTTTCCACCCTCATTTATAATTTCTGATCGTGACACTACTAGATGAAATAAGGAAAAAGACAGAAACAACTTGCCCACGTTTTATGTTCTAGTCCTACATCAGCTAATTTTTGCTATACAATACTGGAAGGTAATTTTCATTTAGAGATCAGAAACAGAATGTACCTCAACTAATGTGTCATGTGAAAGTATATTACAATAAAAAAAAAAAAAAAGAAGGCTCCAATAAACAATGAATTACCTTAATATCATGTTTTTATTGATAATGAGACAGAATAAAAATTAGCTGTAGATCTGCAAATATTCATATATCATTTATCTGTCAGTAGGAAAAAAAATGATACAATAAACAAACATGTAATTTCTACCAGATTAAAAAATTATTAGGAAAAGCACTTTTTTTTTTCCCCTCTAGAGGTTTAGAAAGAAAGAAAAAGAATAAAGAAAAGTAAAAAGAAGAATTGAGCGCCATTATATAAAAGTTCCTAAATTTAAGCCTTGTAATATGCTTTCCCATTACAGCAAGCTCAAGATTCATCATTTTCTTTATGGAAGGATTCCCAGAAACGTCCTATTCAGCTCTGCTGGAACACCCATGTCAAATATGGGAGCAGCAATCCAAAACTCAAGAACAGTGAGAGGTTTAGATAACAGCTTTAAAAGAAAGCTGGCAGCAACCAAAGCCTACTGGTCACTAACAATAGCTAGTGGCCAACCATATCCAAAAGGACACTGGTGTCACCAGCGCCATCAGTACAAGCTTTCCCCTCACAAAAGGGCACGGTGACGACTGCCACCGTCTCGCCTGAAAGCCCCTGGAGAGAAGCCAAGACTACAGAAATATTATTATTATCTTCGCCATTAAGAAGTCAGTTCAGAAGAACGTTTCTGACTCACTGCCTGTGCTCCACAGGGCACGTAAACAAGACTATCTGCAATGTGTTAAACACCACATTCACATAGAAAAATTAGGATTTTTAATCACAGTAAGTGACATTGACCTTGGACTTTGAAATATCTTATTTATCTGGAAATATTAATGTTTTGAACTTTCGGCCATTTTCCTATCTGAGGGGCTGAAAGATTTTAAAAGCAGTCAAATTATTACAGAAATACTTTTGCTCAAATGTACTACATGCCAGGTACTTAAGATTTAACTTTGTAATATTAAAACCTGTGCCATAATTGAGATGATTTAATAAATACTTTAAAACAGAAATGTGGCAAAGGTCAAAAAACAGTGGAATATATTATCTTTTTGAACCAACCAAGGGCTGCAGTGTGCATGGCACGACAGGAACAGGGCTGCTCTCCAGCAGTAACTAGCACCATCACAAGTGCCAGCATTTCCTGAAAACCTGCAAGTATCACCTGACCATTCCTACAGAAATAGCATTTTTTATGCATGACCACTGTTGTCATACAACTTAAGGATACTTGATCTAAGCAGCAAGTCTCACACATGAAACAAAGGAGCTGGAACAAACCATGGATGCTTTGGGGAAGGAAAAAAAAAAAAAAAAAAAAGGTGCATCAGCATCCTCAGTTCAAAGGCAGTATCTTAAGTAAGTATTTGCATGTCACCAAAACAGCATCACTGCAATTAATACTATCAGTTAACACGACTAATATCCTAATCTAAAGATACATAGAAAGGACCCAAATCTTTTTCTTACTGTGATCCTTAACACAGAAGGAACAGATCCATTCCTAAGGCACGTAACACACAAAGCAAATCCCTCAAGGTAACCTCATGACGTATTTGCACTCTGGCAGTTCTGAGCCGGCAGCACATCAGGATCCTGACGTACATGGGAGTTTCACAGCACCTGCAAAGCAGCAGAGGCTGCTTGTGAAGCCTTCTGGGAACCAGGGCTGCCAAAACTGCTACAAGGCAGGTCAAACTCAGCACACAAGAGCCAAATACATCATCTCCAAAAGCAAGGGAGAAGATCAACCACCAGCTATTTCAGACCAGCACAGTCTCTCACATGCCAGTGCACACCCAGCCCTAGCATCAGTGATACAGCTCAGTCGCCCAGCGCTTACTGAAGCTTTTTGCACCCAGCAATGCCACGTTCTGAATCTTCCAAGCCACGCAAAAGAAGGGTTCACCAGTCCCAGACTAAAGCAAGCTTGTCACATACATAAAAATTACAAAAAAATTAAAAATGGTCAAGTCGAAGTCCATTCTCATATTGTACTTTCTTCAGGAAAACATTTTAACCACGAATATGCATGTATTGAAACAGAAAATGGGGTGTTTTATATTTCATAAGAAATGTCTTTCTTTTGGTATAGACAATCAAATGATTGTTCGTCAATAGATCATATCAAGCTAATTTCTTCTGATAGACCCACTGCATTTCTATCATTCAGAATTTACAATTTTAATTAAAAAATAATTCCTCGACAGCAAAATTTGGCTGCCGTCCTATAGGCAGCAATCTAATGTTGCCCAAATATCTCCTCAGGGTATCATAGAATCAATACCCCAAAACAAATTCTCTCAAAAGTCAGGTCAGTTACAGTACTGTTGGAGTCCTCATTTACATCTTTAAAAACTATTATTTTGGTTTTAATACGCATAACCCTCTCTTTTTCTCCCTACTAGAACATAGCTTTGTTTAATAATTACTGTTATCCTGAAAAGATGCAATGAGCCAAAATTATGACAAAAATCTATTATTTAATCCAATTTACCACAAGATAATGCTACAACAATTAACAATACTGTCTATTTTGGCAAATCATCTGTAGTTTAAATACAAAAAGAACCACCCTAAATAAAGATGACTTGTACGAGATTTAGTACTGGGCACAGCTTATCTGAGTCACCCGTCCAACCGTCACAGCTTGGTTAGCTTATCAACATGAATTCAGAAGCCACCAGCTGCCCTCATAACCCGTTATCTCCCTTCCTACCACCTCACAGAAGCTTCTCAATGGGCTTTGCAACCTTTCCTTCCTCCAGCCAAAAATATGCAAAGAAAAGCACTTCTATACTTTTTAGACACCCTAAATGAAAGCTTGTAAATAAAAAGCAACTCACAAAGGACATCATATTTAGCAAGAGTTCATACATTAAAATACTTTAAGATCTTTATCAGCGCTGCAATTTACACAGTTAAAAGAAAAAAAAAAAAAAAAACAGTACTATTGTAATGCAGCTTTTTAAAAGTGCACTATCTAAGCCCCTTTCCACTGCATTTGGTTAGTAAACCACACGGGCTCATCCTAGTCACTGGGGCATAAATTCTACAGTTTGATCTACAAAGACCCGGATTTGGGCCTGTTCTAAATTTAGAAATTTAGAGAGAAAATAAGTACTGGTCTGAAGTTGAAGCTGACAAATTCAAACCAGAAATAAGACATGCATTTTCAAGCAGAGCTATTGGCTCAATTTGTGTTTGCTTTGTCAGATTTACAGAAACGGGAAGACAACAGACTTTACTGGAAGGTAAACTGAATGAAATGGCTTTGCTCTTTCTTTTTTCTTAATTTAATCAGATCACATTCCACTGCGGAAATTTGCAGAAACCAGGGAATACTTTTCCCCCCACATCTAGCTTCTGGAGAGATCCTGAACTATCCGATTTTACCAAAGCCATATGTGGGATATTAAGCAGGAAGCATTGGTGATCCTAATGGCAATGAGAAACTTTAAGAACTTACACACTTCCAGGGCTAATCTGATTACCAGACTTAGGATCAAGAACAAATTTTCCCTTTAGCTCAAACTGACAGGGCTTATGGAGATGCAACCATCAGACCTCCTTGGCTTGCATAATGATTTATGACAATGTGCTCCAATACATGAACACAGCTGGGGGGACGCGGCCAGAGAGTCCCTTCCCAATTACGTTAATAGCAAGCATACAGAAAATATTCCCAAATTCCATTTTAATCTAATAAAAATAATAATACAAAGAAATCTACTCGGAAATACAGGATCAAAAGAAGAAAAATTAAGAAGATTAAAGAAGCTGCAAGTGAAGGAGATAACTGGAAGGGAAACAAAGTTCTACAGTTATAAAATAGTCAAATTCTACTTTTAAAGGAAATTGTTAGAATTAGAACTACTTCAAATATTATAATAAAATAATATTAAATATTCTCCTTAAAACAGGAGAAATTTTACATTCGTAAGATAAAATTTACTGGACAGCTTGTGAAATATACAGCTTTGCAAAATACAAAGACAACCAATACTGTATTAAAAAATTGTTTTAATCAATTTATAAAAACTATGGATCTTCAAATATATATATATACATGCAAAAAAGAGGTTTTTGAATCTAACATAAGCAGAAAGACAGTTAAATAAAATCAATGCAATTCCTTAAATGTTGGGGAAAAGAATCTGAGCCTCTCTGTTTATTGTTTATAAAATCCACTCAGTGATGGAAAGAACAAATAGCTATAGATTATACTTTTTTTTTTATTGTTATTATCTAAAATTAAAAATCTCTATTACATAAATGGACAGGCTTTATTCTGAGGAAGGTAGAATATAAAATGTACCACTTCCTCAATTCAGTTAGTTGCATTTTACAGATTAACTTCCTAAATGTGTACTTAGGCTTGAAAATTAGTGGCTTCCTCCTTGGCAGCTCTAGATATTCAGCAGTTCATGCTGAAGCAAATGTCAGCAGTGTTTGTGGGCATGCACCACTGAGAAGAGGTTTCTCTCCTCAGCAAAGCTGATGAAAGCAACAAAACAAACCACAAAGTGAAATAAAAATTCCCAATAGCAGACAAAGTCGCCCACTCAAAGCTCTTAAAGAAATCCGCTCAAGTTTATATGGTGAGATGGGTATTTTAAATGCCTAGCTACTAGAATTATTGGAAGTTTCTGAGCATGTTAGCAAAAAGGAAAAAAAAAAAAAAAAAAATCGAGTTCACTCTCCTAAGGAAAAAGGCAGTACCTTTGAAAGTGGAGTACTAAGCACACTGACTTGTAGAGGGACAGGACAGGGCACGCTCATTCAACGTTTACGTAGCAGGTTCGTTAAGCTCAGTTACTGCAGCAATGGAGGCTCCTGCAAGAATCTGGATAAACCTGCAATCAAAATTTCATTTTGATATCAGAAGAGCACATGCTTACATGAAGAGGCTCAGGTCAAATTATAATAAACTAGGGCATGAACATAGAGGAAGACGACGACCCCATAAAAGCATGAAATAAATTGAGGTCATTTAATAAGTAATCCAGAAAAAGGAGGTGATTTTTGTTGTAGCCGGTGGTAGAGCTACAACATTAGTGAGGTAATCAGAGGTGATTTTTAAGTCTGTAAACCCTGATTTCTGAACACAATTCTGCACATGTGCATCTTCCGCACATAACTGCGACCACTGCAGCAGCAGCTACGTTAAAAGCAGCTGACAGAGCAGAGCACTTACAGTGACCAGTGAAAATTAGATTTTAATAGATTAGGACACACATCAACATAACAGGTTTTGTTGATCAAATTAAACCAAACTACTAGAGAAAAAAAGCCCTAAAGATGACATCAGACAAAATGGATTGTATAAATGAAAAAGTAGAACAAAAATAGTTTTGGACTAACAAGGAATGTCCTCCTTCAACAACCAAAGAAACCTCCATCCAAATGGGAGAATAAAAGAGCTCTTAATGAGACTTCAGATACCAAACACACACACACACACACACACACCTCTTGGGCAAAATACTGACGGAAGATGAGTTATTCCCTATTTAATTCTTTGGGTTTCTTTTTATTTGTGTGTGTTCTCTTCTCATATTATCTTTATTTGGAAGGTCTTCCTCCTCTTAGCATTCTTTAAAAGTCTTTAAAGAAAACAGTTAAGACTAGAGCTCTACATTGCTCTGAATTTTTTAAAAAGCCTAAAGGATCTGAACAGATGGAACAACTCCATCACAGGGACATGAGCAATCCTCAGATTCAAAGACTTTATGGGCATAAAACAAGAAAAACAAAGTGGGTTGACAGCAGTAAAGTGGCTAGCGCATCCCAGTATGGATGCGGAGACATGAGTGCAAGCCCTTTGCCTGGGCTGCTGCCAAGGCTTGCCTGCAGTTACCCAAGCTGTAAATAGGTAGCTCTTCATTCGAGCGGGGAAGCAGCAAGGCAGCCAGCTGTGATACTCGCCATATGGTTCCCTTGGGTGCTGTTGGCTGCAAAATACAAGTGTTCCTTAACCGCACGCGACCAATAAGCCACCTGCACCCAGAAGGGGTCTTTGGTAGTTTCATAGCAGGGAAATAAAACTTCAAGCATCCAAACATCAGTAAGTCAGATGGTTTCTTTTTAATAGAGGGGAGAGAGGAAAAAAAAAGGGGGGAGGGGGAGAGTGAAGGGGAGGAGGAATACAGAAATACAGATTTTCCGACAAAAATTAGTGTGTCTCATGCAAAATGCAGCATTTTAACGTAACACTTATTACATGCTTGACAAAGGCTCCCTTCTCATTTTTAATCCCACTATCTACCCCCTCTTCTCAGTATTTCCTCTGTATTTTTCTGATTTTCTAAGTGTTTTTGTTCTCTTCAAATGCTTCTTCCACCTCACCACTCTTTTCTGCTCCATTTTTTTCCATTGTTTGTTTCATTTCTGCATCCACAGAGCAAAGACCATCCCCACTGCCATTTCCCAGGCAATTCCTTCCTTCACCGACATGGCTTTTTACATTTTTCTCTCCTCATGTGTTGCGCCTCTGCTATTTTCCATGAGCCCAGCAGAAAGCAGAGCGCAGGCAAAGATAAATGGGGAGCAGGCATTCCTCCGGATCGCCGCGTGCCACTCCTGGCGCGCCGTTCCAGCTGGCGGCACAGCCATCCCAGTGGTATCTGCCAAGGATGCTACGTTGCTCAGGCAACCACTCCTAATAGTCTTTTGGGATGCTGAGCAAACAAGATGCTTCTCCCAGTGTGCGTGAAGGTCACGCTCGCGCTGTACCGGGGAACGGGGGTTACTGCTACAGCAAGCGAGGCGCTGGAAGAACAGATGAAGCGGCCCCGCACACAGTCGCGTTTCAGTCCCGTATAAAATCCAAGCCACTCTGCAACTACCATCACGTAGAATGACACATGCACAGCACAGCTGCCGTACAAGACCGCAGCATTTGCCGTGCCAGCTATGCCAGACACATCATTGTTATTCTAGACTCCTGCTAACAGCAAATGCAAATGTTTCTCATGGCTTGAGAAAATAAATTAACAACCTGTTTATATACAATAGCATCCTACAAGAAATAGACTGTCACCATTAGCTTGGCAGGGTACTATTAACATCTTTCAGATATTGGGAAGAAAAATTCACAGAAAGAAAGTCTCTATTAAAACAAATAAAGGTTAATGCTTTGAGAGCAGTAACTGTTGCCTCAAAGTTCCCCCAGGAGGTTCATCTCAATATATGAATACTTCACATCTCAAAAGAAACTCACCATATGCTGGGATGGCTTTTCTTAACTAGAAAAGTCTGCCTCATGTTTTTGGAGTAGACAGATCTTTCCTTGGGCATGTTTATTGACATGTTTCATGAACCTCAAAACTTGACTAAGAAAAGAACGTACTTCAGCTGTACCAATAGTGATCTTTTTTTCTTCAATTTGGTGACCAGAAGGAGGAAGAAAGGATAAATTTCAAGTAACTTAGAAACAAAAATTCAGCTGCAACATCAGGACACAGAGAAATGAAATTTTAATTTTCCAAAATTTTCCCCATTTTTTTCTTTAGTGAAAAGTATTTCCTCAATTTAATCTAAATTCATTAACAAAGGTACTGTTACCCCTAAAGAGCACTTGGTATTCCAGCAGAATTAAACTCCCTCTTCTGTGGATGCAAGTATTGCCTCCCTTTATTTTCTGCTTGATCCATAACGCATGTAGATCTGCCTGATTTTTTTTTCATTTAAACTGGTGAGTCACATGGCAAATGCCCCTTAAACTTGAAATGAATCCTTTAAGAGCCTATCACAAAAATGGAAAATGACTCCAATTCTTCTTTTAACTATATTTACTATATTTGCACTTTAATAGCTACACAAATATTTCCTACAGCCAATGCTAGCCAACCCACACCACTGTGTGTAAGGTTTTTATCTTCTCTGATTTTCTTTCAAACTTACAGACATTGCCTCACCCTAAAGTAAGCACGTATACCTACCAAATTTAAGCTCTAGAAAATAATTGGACAAGATAATGAGGGAAAGATCTATCATGATCGATATAAAAATTTCTGGCCTAGGAAGAGCCCCAGCCCAAAAGCACTTGGGGCTGACCACAGCCTGGGAAAGCATCAAGAGCCCAGCAGGGCAAGGGTACAGGGCTGCTATCGGCGACTGTCAAATCCCAGGTGCCAGGCTAAGCAGACCTGATGTGCTACAACCATCCTTCTCTTTGCTATTCTCCCATTTGGAGAAGAAGGAGTATAAATAAATAAAAAGAAATGTTTTCAAAATCAAAGTTGCTACAGAGTCCAAAAAGGACTTTTCTGATGAAGTCGCCTTAACTGTAATTCAACTTTTTTGACTGTCCCAGTTTCAAAAGCCTGAGAACAGTTAAACTGAACTGAACATGAGTTACAAATTTAGCAGTTGGATATATTTAGCCTCAGCTGGTTGGGAAACACCAATACCGTCTTTGTTTAGACACATTTGCAAGCACGTACAGCAACTATTTTTGGTCAAACTTTCTTGCCTCTAGCACTTCCATAGCAGTTTCTTAATACAGTGTAGCAGTAGATGTTTCTTAATAGTAGTTCCATAGCATTTGATTCTTAAAACAGTGTTTTAGAATTTCAGAAAACACTTAAAGTCCACAAAAAGTACTGCTGTTCTTTAACATAAGATTTTACCCGTAAGAATACTTGAAAACAAGACCATCTGAAGATGATCAGGTCATGCAACTGACTATCAAGAGGTTCTGTATCCCGAAACACTGCCACTACCGCTTACTGCATCCACAAGGTCAACGACATCCTAGCACTATCATTCAAGGGCTTTCATCTTTCATAAAGATATTTAGAGGCATTTTCAACTTCAGAATGATGCTTTACTATACATAATGTAATTAGATACAAAAGGCTGGAGGAAGAGAAAACAGGAGTCATGTTTCTCTATTATAAACTATTATGTATTCTGAATGTTAATAGAACAAGTGACAGTGGTGAAATGCACTCAAGAAATAAACAGCAGGAAAATTAAACTAAGCATTAGCCTTATAATTAATACTACTGACAGCATGGTAATTTTCAGAGGAACTATGTGAATTACCGAGGAGTTAAAATATTCCTTGAGAACTCCAAGTAAATAAACAAATTCTGATGTCTTGTTGTCTGTGTGTCCTTTGTTTTCAATTTTGAGGTAATTTTTGAAAGGCATTTTTGCTCTTATCAGTACAGATATTTATATGCAGGCCTTGGAGTTTACAAAACACAGCACTGCAGTGGGGCTCTAGGAGGCTACTGCCCACACGCTCCAAATTGCAGGACAGGGATATTACAGAACCACAGACTCTTGGTGATCTGCACTGATCTTCAATTGAAACAAATTACTTGTGCATAATTAGTATTAGAAGGAGGAAAGTAGGAACAAATGTGAAAAAAAAAATCAAAATGCAGTATGTACTACGATATAATTTTAAATACCATATTGCTTTTTTATGTCAAAGATGTAAGAAAGAACAATATTCTACGGTCATTTTGTATTGACATCAAGATGAAAGAAAACAAGAAAACATATATGGTATTTAACACAGATTAAAAAGCGATCTAAATTTGACCGAATTTAAGATACCAAAAAGACTTCCAGCAGATAACATCTAAATATAAATTTTGTCGTTTCCATTATTATTGTGCCAGTTTTTTGGGAGGAAAAAGACCAGTATAGATCTGCAGTTCTATTAAGGCTGACTATCCCAAGGATGTTTCACCCAAGGGGGAAACATTTATTACCGTAAATAACAAATCACTCTCTTGAAACAGATTTCTAGGTGTTATCTTTTACGATGACATTAGACTTCTTTACCAGTACATCGTAGCATCCTTAAATGCCAGGATCCTCTCAATGACTCCAGTGCTGCTGCCAACAGTGACCGGTTACACACGAGGTCTTGGCCAAAGCCCAGCACTCGTGCTGATTATCGTATGCTCTCATCAGACCAGGTCTGCCGAGTGCTCCTTCTTTCCTTGCTTATTGACTTGGATAAGTCAGTGCAGGCTGTCCTCACTCCGAGGACTCTTTGTTCTCACTTGAGGTGCTGAGATACTTGGATTTTCTAAAGCAAGACTCAACAAGTGATTGTCAGGATTCTACAGATCAATCTGTATAAATAAAAAAATGATGACTAAAACACAAGTATTCTCTCTCCTACTTCAGAGAAATTCCTTATTTTTATGAAACAGAACTGTTCGGTACTACAGCTGAAGCAGAAAATGTGATAGAGGGTTTTACTTCATATTTTGCTGGCTGCAAAGACCTAAGCAGCTTGGGTTTGAAATCGTAACTTTAGTCATCGGTTTTGCCTGAACTACTAACACGTTGCCACTCATGGACTGAAGCACCATGTCTCCTTTCTAAGCCCCTCTTACTGTCATCTACTTATTTCATAGCTACTGAGAAATGTCCTAGCATTATCTGGCAGCAGCCTCTACACATCAGTATGGTTCTGAAAACAACATAATAGGCAAGAGTAATGCCAAAAGTATAAATGACAAAATTCAAATCCTACTATATTAAAAGACATAACAGAAACACACACAAAAAAAAAAGAAAAAAAAAAGAAACACAGCTAAAGTCTTTTCCTTCTAGTTCCTTGCTATCATTCACAAATTACGAACTCAGGTTATGTGGAGGGTAACTTCACATTTGTAAATTCTCTAGAATAACTGTTCGACTACATTGACTCTGAGTCGTCTATCATCCAGGCAGTAAAAGTATACTACAATGTATATTTATACATAAATACTAGCTAAAAAAAAAAAAAAAAAAAGTACTATCCATTACCAGTTATAATACTGTCACTTTTACAAATAACCATTCAGCTTACATCAGCAGACTCAATTGCTAGGAAGATTCTGAGGTCTACTCAAAAGTGAAAACTGTCCAGTGTTTTTCAGTTCCTACTTTTCATTAGCATATATTTTTGTACTGACTGGGGAAAACAAAACAAAAGAAAAGAAAAAGAAAACACCTTATTTTACCCACTTTTTTTTTTTAAAAAAGAAGGAACTTTATGGGATATGAAACTGTCCTAATGCATTTTGTTAATCTTGCCACTTTGAGGGTGCAATAAGTGCTAGTGGCAGCGTTTTGGGGTATAGAACCTCTTAATAGTCAGTTATCTGACTGTGACCTGAGCCTCTCCAGATTGTCTTATTTTCAAGTGTTCTTGCTGCTATAATCTTACATTCCAAGATACAAAATTTCCCTTTGGAGGAGACATAATTCCAATTCAAGGACAGTAATAATTTTTAAAGTGGGTCATTTTATTTATGCTACATTCACCAGTCCTTGAAAATAGCTAGTAAATAAACATGTATGCAAATGCATCAGAAACCTAAGCCAAGATGCTCATAGCCATATATACAGAAGAGAAACTCCCCTGCTGTACACAGTACCCGTTCCAAAATTTATCAGCATCATAAAATAGGAGCAAAATGCTTCTTGAAAGACTACCAAGAAAATATGCTAAGGAAGAGAAAAGGACTTGAAAGATCATATTACTGCTAAACAGCTATGCCTAACAAGTATTTTAGAAAAGTTTCCTGACTACTCAAGAATTCTAAAAGGAAGGTTAATAAAAAGACAGATCCCGTAGTATAGAAAAAACATACTTTAGATTTTCAATTTAAAACTGCAGTGTTCTGAAAAGCAAATTCAGATTAATCCTATTTCCTTTGATTTCAACACATATCCTGAGGTAGGAAAACTGCAACTATTTCACAAAACTGAGATTCACCCATGCATTTGGAAAAGCTGCAATTCACTCCCTTTCTTCCCTTATTTTTTTTTTTTAAACTCTGCCTGCTATAAAATCATAGAATCACAGAATGCTTAAGGTTGGAACGGACCTCTAGAGATCATCTAGTCCAACCTCCCTGCACACGCAGGGTCACCTAAAATGCTCTGGATTTAAATTCTAAACTGCAACCAGAGCCTGAAGCCCCAGCAAGACAGGAGGGAACTGCGAGAAATGACCATGACGAGCTAGAAGTCTATTGTTTTTATCTCCTTGTTATTTAACGGCAAGACTTCAAGTATTTACTTTTTAGTATTTGAAACTGTTTATGAAATGTTATAATCCCTCCTAAATCTTCCAGTAATAGCACTGGAAATGGTTTGCTTCAATTTTGACTTTGTCATTTATTGTCTCTATACTGGGAACAGTTACACAGTTTCCTTTAGCACTGACTTGGCTTTTTAAAGCTAGGTTGTTTAATAACACAGATGGGAAATACATTTTTGTGCATAGAAAGAACGGGAACACAGTACTCAACATGCTGAATCATGTAAAGCAGTAATTATAATGAAAAATACTGAACTATGCTGCCAACCTTGTTGCAGGGTTGCTAGCCAAACTGTAGAGCCATAGCTGTTAGCAGAACCTGTTGCATTTAGGGACTCTGAATAAGTCGAACTGTCCATTGCACTCTGCCCTCACCAAAAGTAGAAAATATTCAGTCTCTGCTTAAAGGTTCTGAAAAACAGAGCCAGTTTGCTGAGTGTACATACAGAGAATTCAGTTGTTCTCCACCCACCTCTCTTCCAGAGATACCATGTTCCACATTTTTATTCATATAGGGCTCCTGTGGATCTTTGGCAAATCTTCATGCTATGCAGACCCTGTCCTCCACTACTAAAACATAAGATGCTATTACATTATTTAGGCAAGCTTTGCCACAAAACATAATGGGAGAAACTTCTATAAATTGAAATATCATTATCTTCTCACAGAATGGAGCGCCGTTGACCAACTATTTTATTTCTCTTCTTTTTATCTGGCAGAGCAAATGCTATTGCTTCCTGCATTCTGCTCACATGAATAAATGCCCTTATTAGCAAAAAGAGAAATAATAAGAGCAAAAACATACTTGACATTTGCTATGTTTCACTTTTGACCTTTCATATTACTTTTCATCACACTGTTCTTTGCTGCTCTTGATAAATCTATGAAACCGAAATGCAAGGTACATATCTGTTTCAGAGATAAAAAATATCCGATTCACACCTAATATTTCTGAAATATATGTATTGGATATTTAGGAGAATATTCAAAAGTTAAAAAAACTATTTAGCCTTCTGCCAAAATGTTAATAGGAAACCTTTGTTCAGAGATGTGTAAATAATAACACTTCAAGCTAGAAAAGTCAAATGAAGAAACTATCTCCACAGTATCAACATTTACCAAGAGTGAATAATTTTAGAGTGACAATTAAGATAGCACAAAATAACCTCATTACTAAATTAGCAAAAAATTACCCATGATAGAGACCATTTTCCATTTCTTAGTCTACTCAAAATACCCATCCTTGTATCTTGAAATACTTGAAGAAAGGATCTTAAATCCACCACAATTTCATCATCCTTTGAGCTTTCAGCGCTTAAACACTGGCCATGGTTGGCAAAGAGAAAAAAATGCCAAACATTAAGAACATATTCTACAAAATAGAAAGATAAATAAAGACTGGCTGTCTGGGAAATGCATAGAAGCCAAAGAAGCCTAGGACCCTCATACTTCCTCATCTATCCTTTAATGAAAAAAATTGACATTAGCTGAAAAAGTATTGATTTTCTGTGCTGCAATTTGTGAGAGCCTGAAGAACTGAACGTCATTTTTGCAGCATACTGAGGTTGTTTAAAAAGAAATATTTCAAAGAGGTCTACTTGCATTACTGTCTGGAACCCACAGTTCACATGCACATTTATTTCTGCTGAGACTTGTACTTCTACATGAGAAGCTTCCATTCAGTAGTCTTACCCATTACTTTTAAATCTGCTTCAGCAAATAATTTAAAAGTATAACCCACCTTGAAAGAATCACCTGCATAGAAAGTATAAAATACTTCACTTGCTCTCATTACAAAAAGTATCCTCCACTGTTAGGACATGAAGGTCATTAGGAAAACAACTTATTTCCTTGGTTTGTTTCCTTTGTGACTTGCAAAGCATTTTGTTTAAACTTGGTCTCACTTTCTCTCTAAACAGTGAGCAACATTTCCATATTATCAGAAAACAGTAGGTTAAAAAAGGGAAGACCATGGAAGTGGTTAATTGCATTGTAATCGCTCTTAAATTAACAGATATATTTCTTTAAAAGAAACTAAAAATAGATATACACACACACATATGTGTGTGTGTGTGTGTATTATATATATAAAAATAAATAAAGCAGATTTCCTTAAAGCTTGTGGGGTTTGTTTTTTTTCAATATTATAACACACAGTTGTGGCACATGTTCATTTCAAACTCTCTGAGAATCAGAAGCAACTCTACCAGAAATAGCAGAAGGTAGCAGGAGATAACAATATCAGAGTAAACCTGCACCACGAGATGACAGATTCAAAAGAAGTCTTTACGTGTTCAAAAGCATATCAGAGATACTTTTCATAATGACTTCCTCAAACTCAAAGATATTCCATAATTGGATGCAATTATTAAGCAGTCTTGTGCTTGAGGGCTAGCCACTTTGACTAATTCTAATATTTTGATGAGTCCTATCCTATTAATCCTGAACTCACATTTCACAAAAAAAAAAAAAAAAAAAAAAAAAAAAAAAAAAAGTAGCATTATTCTATTAATTAGAAGATGAGACAGAAGCCACTCATTTCTCTCTCTTTGTAGGTTCTGTATTGATGGTGATTGGGAAAGGGGGCATATTTCATCATCCAGGTTGCAACGTACAGCTATTGAAGAAAATATCTTTTAATTTTTCTTCCAAAGTTATTTTGCATACCTGTCGCTGAATCATATGCCACAAACACAGCACTGCTTTTTGGTTAGGTTGTTCTAGCAGTCACAGAAAGGACTGAAAGAAGCCTGTGCCAGTAGAACATCTCTTTTATGCTCAGTGGCACATGGTGTATTTGTGCAGCCACACAAATACAGGTCACAACTTGGGAGAGTTAAAGAAATACTGGCTTTTCTTTTTTTCCTCCAGTCAGAGAATTGCTTCATTTTTCCTGTGATTTTGTCACCTAAGGACATTAAACCAGATTGGCATCAATGACCTCACCATAGTTACCAGGAGTTACACAAAAGCAGCACAGATGTCAGGTGTAAGTGAACTGGTAAAGCCAAACTTCATTTAGCTGATGGAAGCAGGAGGGGGGAGAAAAAGTTGCATTTTATGCATGAGCAGCCATTACAATGAAAGATACGGAACTGGTGAGGCTGCAGAATTACCTCTCTAGTACCACGGGTGCCCTAATACTTTATACCCAGACTTACCTTTTGAATAAGCTATAGCTCCATTTCATGTCACTCCCACTCTGTTTTCCACACACATCTTTTGAAGAAATATTGTTTTATAGATTAGAAATAGATTAAAACCAAGAAATAGAGACTTTAAAGACATGCAATTATTTTCCAAAGGGATGTGTCAGGCTCACAAACCATCCCTCTCCTCTCACCCCGAGATGACTCAAAAACAACTTTCGGCTTCAGAGCTCAACGAGCTATTTTCCTTTTGAGCTTTTTCCTTTTAATCGAGTATGATTTCCACTGCCAGCCTGCCCCAGCTGACCTAATATGTTCTGAAGGAACCGTTTGTCACTGAACTAGGCATCCTGGTTTTGCATCTGCAAGCCGTAATTCCTTTTATCTGGTATATTTGTCACTGTGTCTGTGGTTCTGCCTCAGTGGTTTCATCTTTCCCAGTTTCCCCAGAAGATCAATCCACAGCAGATGGCAACAAGGCTAACTGGTTGCCCCCTACTACTTTCTGTAGTAAAAAGAAAATGTAAGAAAATAAATCAAAGACACTTTTCTCTTGGAGGCAAGACCTCAAAAATGAACATCTCAGAAGATGAGCCTTTGTGTTGATTCGTTTCCCTCATGCAAAGGTGCAGCTTCTCAGGTAACAGTGCCATTTCTTTCCAGACCAGGGGGAATTTGATTTTCAGGGATCTATTTTCAAGACTGGAAGGGAAGAAGCAGCTGAAAGTTGTTTTCCTGAACAAGATCACAAAGATGAAGAGTGAGGTGACCCTGAGGGCACCAGGAAAGCAGCGACATGGTGGAAGCAGGAACGAGCACCCACCAGTGATTCCACTGCAGACGCGGCGTCAAGCGCTGGGAGAGCCTGTGAAGGCAGCAGTGAAAGCCGAGGCGGGACCACGAGCACAGCGGCTTGCGGCCAGCCCCGTAAGGTGTCCAGACAGCCTCCCGTTGAACCAGATCCTCCGTAACATCACCGTATCCGTATCCCAGAGGCAGGTTTGTCACAGGACAAGGGAGCAGGGTACTGGAAGCACAGCAACACACCACTCAGGGACACACACTCTGAAATCCTTTTCACCAAGCAAGACGAGTGCAAGTGGATGGCCAGAGATCTCTAGTCTCACGTGTCCAGCCAGCAACACAGGCAGGAGCACACTGATGGAGGTGCAGGTCAGACTGCCACCAGAGACCCAGGGCGCTTATCCCACCGCTCACGGTGTCCACATCCCTAACCCAAGCTGTTCCCTCCGCCCCAGCTGTCCCCACAGCCTCAGAGGTCAGTGTGTGCTGTGCCCCACCAGCCCCTCCAGCTACTGCTCTCATTATTTATTGCCTTCCCATTTAAGTTGTCAGCATAAGCAGACAGTGCCCTCTTATTCTGTAGTCGCAGGCCAACAATTGACTTGCTTCCTACAAAAGGACATAAGTCAAATCGCAGTCACCACTGCGGTTACTACAGCTCTCCCACGACAAATGCCTTAAAAAAAGTTTGAAGTTCGCAACTATTACAGAATAAAGTTCTATTGCTTCTTCATTTTCCAGCTCATATAGGATTAATTGGGTCAGAAATGGCCAAGATCCACTTTGCTTGCATGGTGCTTTTGGGTAGCTCTCACCAGATGACACCAGTTTCGTAGGGCCTTTTCTTTGGGTAACCTGAGCTTGAACCTCTCTGCTAGGCTGTCCAACAAATTGCTTCCGTGATATGCAAGTGTTTTCTAAATTAGATGTAAGGGCCCAAGAGCTTTAGTCAGTGCGACTCTAGCTCCTAGAATTACAGTTCCACATTATTTTTATTCAGATCAACACTTGCACACACACATTCGAGAAACATCTTCAATGCAGACCCATATGCCGTACTCAAGATCTAAGCCTCTCTGAAAAGCAAGGGCATTGCAATGTTTTTAGCATAAACTCCTCCTTTGCCTAGACCTATTTCTCATATTTTCAGCTTAAAAACTGAAAAAGCAGTGATTTTTCCCCTGGTGCTATCACCACTTGTTCTTCTGTATCTTGGTTCTGCATTGAACTAGCTGAATGGATACTGCAGGGCTCTTGAAGCTCTTTTATTCCTCCTACTTCACTGAACATACACAGATTTATCCTCCTAGAAGAATTATAAATGCTGTGAAAGCACATTATAGAAAAAGATGGATTTCTACACAATAAGAACGTTCTGAAAGTTCTTCTGAAAGCAATAGAACTTTTTTCCATTCATCATCTAAAAAAGGATGTCACAAACCAAGATAAAGCACCTTAAATTAATCTATAGCTCATTCTTACATGAATGTTAGTTACTTTAGGTTTAGCTGTTTTTATAACAAAACAACCCTAGATGTGTACCCTACTGCACTGATGCAATGGATTCTAACACAATATTTTAATATCTTTGAATCCTTTACAAACATAATTTGCTAACTCCTTACTGATCAATACACTGGTACAAAATACCTTTGTATCAACAGCACAGCATTTGCATTAGAGGGTGGGACTATGTTCAGTATCATATACAGATAAAGTAAACAAACACAAAAGGTTTTACCTTTATCATATACAGATAAAGTCTTTTATGAAAAGCAGCCTTAAGTTTCCTAACATTTCCACTTGGACTACAACATGGACAGCAACAGGGATTAAACATAGGTTTTGTGATGGAAAATATCATCATTTTCATGTGAATTGAAAAATATGTATTTTTAATATAGTTAAGGACAGAAATATTTTCATCTCTGAAATTCCACTGTAAAACAAAGACAACAGAAGTCTCTTACTACTGTAGACAGTTAAGAATGCAAAGCATTTGGATCCCACTTTGTGGGAAAATACTTAAGACTCAACTTTCTATCTGCAAACTTCTGAGAGTCGACTCTCAGATAACAGTCAACTTACCCACCGTATTCTTAGCTTGAATAAATGTTGAGAAAAAGATTTATAATCTTTTCCATTGCAGTGGAGAGAGGATTTACATTGCAAAATTTGATTAAGGGATTCTACTAAAAATGCAAATACTATTCCCTTGGAGACCACAAGGAAGTCAAGTTTCTCAGAAGGAAAATGTTGCACCTGTGATTTCAAAATATCATCATCGTGACATGTCACCTGTTACTTATAAAGTAAAGTACTTGCAATGCTACCCAAAGATCGCCTTTAGTATCAAACAGAATTATGCACTAAATTTGATTGAAAGTACCCTCCAGAGGTCGTTAGGCACAAACCCCCCTGCTCAGAGTCATATCCAGCTTCAACCCTGTTTTTTCCTCTTTTAATAGTCACTCCTAATATTTTAGCATTGATTACATTTTTTTTAATTCCCCTCCTTAATACCTTCACTAGTGTGTTCAGCCCAGCAGCTTCCTCAGAAAACACTAATTTCACTGCCTGAACATCTTTACTCACAGGTCCTTGTACTATCTTCCATATTTTGCTCTTTAGCTGATCCCCCTTTCACACATCTCAACTGTTAGCACTGAAAATATCTTCCAGTGTTTTTCAACTCTTCTGAAAGGGAGGACCCTGAAAGGGAGTTATGCCAGAAACACCATTCAGGAAGATGTATTTAACAGCCTTTAAAGACGACTTGCAATTGCCTTCACGCCTACGTTCTGGTAGCTAAAAGCTGCAGGTTTGTATTTATAGCTTGGAAAACCTAGCTATGGAGATAGGGCAATTAATCACAAACATCAATAAATATCAAATAAGTAACACCATTCATAGGAAACACACTGCTATGATTTCTCATTCTCGTAATAGTCCATTTACATTCAGTTCACCTTACTTGACACCTAATTACATATCTTCGCCCCCAAATGAAATTTCTTATGGTTGGAGAATTTCCAAGCCTATCACCAAAGCTGTGCTTCGAGTCCGCCAGAAATTCAACGTCCTTCACATGGCCTGAGCATATTCACTTTGGTTTGTGTACTGATGTAATGACCTGTTACTATTTCCTTTGACATCCACAACCTTGATACAGCAAGCTCAACAAATAAAAAAAGTAGCATTTACTCTGGTATTCCGCTAGTTTAAAAAACAGTTTAAGAATAAAATGCGAGCCTTAAGGAGATTTTTAAAGAAATTCCTTTTGGAAGTAACCAGAGTAACATTCCCCATGAAAATTATCTATGGAAACAGTTACCTTTTCCCTAGTTACAGGCTTTCCATATAGCAAGCATCCCAATCTTTAACAATGCTTTGCATCTAGAAATACCTGGGAATTGAGCTATTCAGTGTTTTAGAAATCAACAATTATTTTTTGCTGTATACATGAAGCATAATGGTCTAATTAGGACAGGCTTATTGTATATATCCACATTAAAAAGACAGAGGCATGCATGCCCCCTCCTTAAGACATGAATTTCTGATGCTTCTCTTCTCCATCTCCCATTGCAATATTAACGTCAGAGGATGTGTTCTGCAGCAGGACACAGAAGAACTGAACTAGGGGGGGGTCACATTCCTGAAGAATTATAGTTCTCCTGAGACAAAGTCATGTGGCGCTAGAGTCATAAATTCTCAGAAATCTGAGGAAATATATGCAAAAGAGAGAGAAAACCTGCACTTATACTTCATATACTGGGCAAAAACAAAAGCAAAATCCATCCATTTTTGTCACATCACAAAGTTCAGTAGCAGACTTCAGAAAAAAAACAAGGCATCAAAGCGCAGACTTACAAACATAACCTATACATACTTGTGCCAAAGGAGGAAAAACAAAGCAGTAATAAATATGAATATTCTCTATCTTCATCTCTCTCTACCATGGATTAAAGACAGAGATAACAAAGGCCATTTCTGTCTCTAGCAGCACGTGCAATAGATTAAGAGGCAGAGACTCTCTGTTGAGAAAGCTGCAATGTTTTATCACTCAATAACATAGTCTCAGGTCTGATGGGCTGTTCAGCTGCAAAGCAACTGTAACATCTGCAAGCAAAGCTGTATTTTTGATGGCTATATAGAAAACATCCAAACACATATGTATACAGTACAGGCTTTCTACACCAGCCCTTGAAAGAAAATTGCTAGCTATTGAAAAAATAGAGAACAGCAGTAGAATCTTAAGAGCATCACCAAGATTTAAGAATAAACCTCTGAAATGAGCTAAGAACAAAAGACAGGGTAAAAAGAAAGACCACAAACAACTTGGCAAACACTATGGCTCACAGTTCCTACAAAGGATCAGGGAATGTAACAGGAAAATACTAGGAAGAGGAAGCAAGCAAGCTAGAAGAACTCCAGGAAAGTAAAGGTACCTATTGTAGACCTCAGCAGCAAGGGCAATTTTTTGAGAGAGCCTTCAGTAACAAACCCTACAATATATCCTACCACCTACATACAAAACTCCTGAGAATATCTTAAGTAATAAACCTCTCACCTGATACTTAAGTTGCACACATTTCTGTTGATTCATGCAAGATGGAGAGAAAAAATAAGCCTTCTCCCTGTGCAAACTTTTAACAAATCAAAAAAACTATTATTTTTATATAACACTACTTATAGAATTAATGTTCTATTAAACATGTAGGATATGGTGATCCACACCAAGCACCTTTGCTTAACCACTAAAGGTCAAGGTCACTTCATTTACCCCAAGATAAAATGATTCAATTACAGTATCTGCAGCTAAATGGACAAAAGCTGATTATTAGAAAAGCGCAGTCGCAAACCAAACAGAGCTATAAAGAAACCATTAGATATTTGATGAGATTTTAATCTACGAGCTGGTTCAATCCTGCAAGTTAATCATCTGGAGAACAGAAGAAAAAACCAAAACTGCTAGGAATGCAATTAGATACAGCAGCTCCATTAAAACTGAGCCAATACAGCTAATTGTACTCCTAAAATAGCCATTTTCTCACACCTCCGCTCCGCAGTTCTATTTCACCTGTTCGGTGGGAGCGGCCTGTTCCAGGGCCGCTTCTGCGGAGCTTCGGCTCCGGACGCGCTCAGGGCCCTTTTCCCGCTCCGTCTCGGCGGACCAGTCGCCCCGCCGCTCGCTGGGCGACCTTGGGCCCCAGGGAGCCCGAGGAGCGGAGCTGCCGCGCGGAGCGGCCCCGCCGCAGGGT
>VZSV01000050.1:658131-682163 GCA_013398735.1 Nothocercus julius | reverse complement strand
CGGCCCGCCGCTCCCTTCAGCGCCGGAGGCGCCCGGGCCGCCCCGCGGCTCCAGCCGCGGCACCTCCCCTGGCGTCGTCACCGTGGCAGGGTGTCGTATCGCGACAGAGCTGCCTCGGGGCAAGCGCTGCGGTGACCCGCGCCACGGAAAGCGCTGGGGCGCCCCCGGAGCTGCCCCTCGCTTCCTGCAGGCGCCCGAGCAAAGGAATGCCGAGCAGCGGCGGTTACGGGCCCAGGGCTGCGCAAAGGGCGAGCAGCAGCCTGCGATCGGAGAGAGGCGAGGAAGAGATGAACAGCACGCTGTAAGGGCTGCTTGTGATCACCAAAGTAGATTTTCCTGTAAAAGCTTTGGAAAAAATAAGTTAAAGAAAAATCCCATGTGGAAAGCTTAATGCTATCCTAGGTGTAGTCATTTATTCCCCAGAAAGAATAATCACCAAGGCAGAGAGTTCGGCGGAGCCTTCAACAGTACCATTCATAACAGCAATCAGGTGGCCACTCGATGTTTCTAACCCCAAAGAGCACAGCAGGGAGCTACGGGAGCTGCAGAAGCTGTTCTGTCCCTGCAGGGGTGTGCAGGCTTCCTCTGAACAACTCAGCATTGAGTGTTCTCCAGTGAACTTAGTACCAAATTCTGAAGCTGCTTTAGGCTCTTCTACCGAGGTTTTTTTATTACTTGCTAACACTTAAACAGAAATAGACAGGTAGGAAGAGAGCTGTATGGTTTTTTAAAAAAGTTACCTTACATAAATGATGGATCACAAAATGCTAACATGTACGCACCTGCAAATACAGTCTTCAAGCTCCCCAGGCTTATTTACATAAAATGTGGATCCTGAAATAAGCCCTCATTTGGATAGATTCATACCAACATCACTGGGTTACCAGGAAAAAATTACAATCCTATCACTTTAGAAACACCAGCAAGAGATTTTGATGTACACCAGTGCTAAAGAATCTTGTACAAACTTTGAAGGTCAGTCTGGCTGTTACCCCGTGCATGAGAATGCTTTTCACTGACATTTTTGCAATATTTACAATACCAGGAACAAACTTTTGAACATGCTGTTGAATTCTTGTGATGAGAACACAGTCATAAGAGAAGTTAAACTCTCTTTGCCTACCTATTCTTTTCAAGTAAAGTCTGATTGACTCTTGGGAGGAGACATCTCCATGTAAAAAAAAAAAAACGAAACACACACAAACCACCTCTACTAGGGTAAACTGTAAAATTATATCCATATATTTCGGCAACACACAAGTGCTTTTAAAATGTCCCCTTAATTTTAGCAGAAGGGAACAGAGTCTTTATGTACCACCCACATGCTAAGCAGATTGATTGGCATTAAATTAATATATTATGAAAACATAATAGATCTGTTTTCATTTTTCTCCCATATTAGCAGGAAAATAAATACATGAAGTGCTAGATTTGCCTGTCAATTTATTTGTTTCCTTGTTGTTTATTGCTAGGGTTTGTATGTGTGAAATCAGCTCTAGGCAAGGCACAGGAGGACTTCAGTTTCAGATAAATGTTTTCATTAAGGACTTCTACAGATAATGTCTTTTTGCAGGTTAACTCAAGCAAAGCAAATCCAAGAATACACTACTAGTGAACTGGAAATGCCTTAAAGAGTGAGCAGAAAGTAGCATTAATGAAGTACAAAACACCAAAGAGCATTAAGTAGTGGGTGATAAGTAAAACAAGTTAGGCAGAGTGAGATTCAGGATGCAGCAGGAGAAACATGGCAAGCAAGGCAAGTGCTGTAAACATGGCAAAAGACCACACAGAGTAAAAGGACGTGACCTAGAGTATGAAAACGTAAGGCTGAAAAGCAGTCTCCAAAAATCAGAAAGTGCAACTGACATCATGACTAGCATCATGCTGGGAAACCAGATCAACTTCCTTCCCCTCACCCCTGCCAATGGTTATGGACTACCCAACACAGCCTTTTTTTTTTTTTTTCTCCCCTGAAATTTCTTCAGGGCAAATCTTTTTGGAACCTCTGATTGAACACGGTTGCACTGAGATAACCCAAAGTTACTTCAACAAGAACGAAGTATCTGCCATTTCCTGATGATGCAAAATTACTGTTAGGAAGAACTAGAGCTGACTTGGAACATTTGTCCAAGAGTCTCATGATCCTGAATAACAGGTCAGTAACATGGCAGATGAAACTCTCTGTCAATAAATGCAAGCTACTATAAGTAGCAATGGAAACAACTCTAAACCTACACAGTAACAGGCACTAAATTAGGCTTTATCATTTGCTTTTGTCATTGTTTACAGCTCCCTGCAAACATTAGCTAACTACTCAGGAGTTGTCAAAAAGACAAATAACGTTAGAAATCACTATAAAAGCAACTGAGGACAAAGCAGAAGATCTCATTACATCACTAAAGTAAACTTGTGTTCAGTTCTGGTTCATATAAATACGTAGAACTAGAAAATATACATACAAGACTAAAAGACCATCCAGAGTATGGATATTCAATAGAAAGACTTCTGTGATGATGAGATATTTCTAACAAGAAAATAGGCTGAGGACAGACCTCTAATCTATAAAATCATGAAGGACAAGGAGGAGGCCAATAGGAAATGATTATATACTATTTGTCAATGTACTTCCTTAAAGGAGACCCAGTAATTGGTCGGGCAAGAGACATAAAGCAAAAAAGGGGAAAGAATTTTTCAATAGAAAGTTTTACTAGATTGGGTGGCTTGCTGCTATAAGCATCTCCAGAGCTGAAGACACAGATGTATTTAAATGGGGATTACAGGAATGAATGAAGGATATCAGTGGCTATTAGGCTTTCCCTTTCAGCTCCTACTTAAAAGGTGCCTGCCTGTTCCCTGCTGAAAGGCTGCCAAAGGACACTTTTAAGGGGCCTTAAACACGTAATGCTTTCCAGACATCCTGGAGAATGGGACGCAAAATTAAATGGACTTCCACTCTGATTCTGTACAGCCATTCAAAAAGTTTAGACCTTTCTTTATAACTCAGATAGATATGACAAACTAAACACAAACAGTACCTCTGAGGAATGAAAACATACTCCTACTTTTCCTATGCTCACTGGGAGCTAAATCAGAAACTTAGTTCTGCATTTTCATGTTTAATAATTATTCCCCTGAAGAGAATCTGGAAAAAAAAAAGTTTTTCGTAGTTCTCTATGACTAGATCTCTTCAGGAACCATAATCCATATGCACTGGTCTATTCATATCAGCACTACCTTGCACTCTCCTTCACATAAAATTGGGGTAGTACATAGCAAGAGAAATCTGAAAGTGTAACAGCATGGGATATACATAGACTAACTAAAAAACCTTACATGTTCATAGATCATCACAAGAATAAAATCTAAACAATTCTTTGACACTATGGAATACAAAGGAATAGTGACTTTTCACTGAAAAAGAGGAAAAGCAAGTCTAAACTCTCAAGAGATGCTTTACAACTCAAATTATAGGTACAAAGTGTTTATCTTACCAAGCAGGAAATTATAAGAACTATATTAAGAACACTTCAATTAAATACAAGAAACTAGAATTCTGTAAAGCAAATCTAAAGCGAGTTTGGCATAACTCCAAGAATCCCTGAAAACAAACATATGATATATCAGCCGGAGTGGTAAAATTTAATATAAACAAAATCTGTATGGCCAATACTTTGTACAGCTAGTATCTCTACTCAAAGAAAAGAATGTTTCATACTTGACTTCAGCAATAGATAGTACTTCCATGACCTTGTCTTTAACAGATGGATATGGTTTCTTTTTTGCAAAGGCTGCAAAAACTAAGCACTATAAACACTTTAAAATACACAACAACAAAAATGTGTTTGCAAGTGTTGTAACAAAATTGTTTGATTTACTCTCTTGCTTTACATTTAAATGGCATTTTTTTCAATTTAAACCAAGAGCCTTAAAAGATTCTTGACATCTATCTCCCTCTATTAAAGAGTACAAAAAAAACAACATTTAAAGTTTTTGCATACCACCAGTCCTTCACTTCACCCTCACAAAGAGGAGTGACTGTACGAGCCATGGCATTTAAAATTTCTGCATTGTCAAATATCTGAATGCTATCTGATAGCTCAGTAATGACATTTCACTGCTCATTTCTTATTTAGCTTCAACCACAATAGTTAAATTTGCTTTTGCCTTTTTTTTTTTTCTCACATATGTTTTTCTATGTCACTACCTTTGATTTTGGTATTTTAAAAAGTGGATCACCATCCTAATGTTTCACCAATCAAATGTAAAGACCTCACTCCTGCTATCGTTATTTGTAGCAGCCACATTAGGAAGGAGATTTAGTGCGCCCTGAGAAGAACACAATCGTAATTCTGATACTTAAAATAACACTCACCGCCTTGGCTATTTTGTTTGTGAAGTTGCTTATTTCAATTTCGGAAAATATTTCCAGTATGTACTTGCATGTCCAGTAGAGTTTCAATGCCATATAATTGCAAGGGCTGTTAACATTGTCTTGGATTTCATTAAGTGACATCTGGAGAAATTATTCACAAAGCACTTTCAGAAAACACACCTCTGCCACTACATTCAAATGATGAAGAGCTGGAAAAATTCCCAGGGTATCTTCTTAACTCTCATGCTCAATATTTGTAAACACTTTCTCTAAATATAGAGCAGGCTCTGGTCAACAGTTAACTCTTTCCTCTTACCAAGGTCCCACAAATGTGTGTGTTAACATAACACTGCTCCTCTTCACTACTGCACCGCAGCTTGAAGGCAAGTGGAGCCAGTTTAAACAGAACACTTTTCCTCAGATTTTCTTTCAGCGACTAGGATCTTCCAAGGCACAGCTCTTCCACCTCTTTCTTGCAGTCACAGGTTCAGGCAAAGTGTGGGCTCTGTTTACTTTCTTATAATGTGAGGTCTGAAGGGTAGAAGTATATTAGAGCACTTGACACTTCCCTTTCTGTGGTACTACCTCCTCTATTTGCCAGCAGGTAAAAAGGATTTATCCTATACATCCAGTTCTTTAGGTTTGTTTTAAACACTCAGAACTTGCTTCAAGAAAAGAAAACAGTGATTTAAGAAATCAGCATGAAAGATCTCTTATCCTAGGTTTCTCTCCTAGGAAGCCTATCAGTTGAAGTATTACTTTTGTAACCTTTTTACTAGCTATTCTGAAATGAGCTAAATTTTCCCATTTTATTAGAACTAGCACTCTCTCTCCTGTTTCCTTATTATGAACTGCATTGTTTACTGAAGTAAAATATTTTCTTCTGACTCATGTTTTTCATCTTCTTCACAATCATGAAATCCTCCATGCCTAGAAACAATATTTATTAGAATTTGACAATCCTACTGAAATTAGAATGTAACTTGTGCTATGCAGGGTAGTCACATTAATTTTCTGTTATCAAGCTACTCGTTTCACATTCTCTTTTGTTAACCTTCCATGTAACACTTCAACTTGTGTATTAACTCAGACACAAACAGAAGGAAATGCTCTGGTTCACAGTAGTATGTATAATACATATTGCACTATCTCTTTTCATTCAAAAGCAATACAAGTGCCATGAGCTATACTATACATGAGCTCCATCTACAAAAATGAGCCATACATGAGCCATACATGAGCTCCATCTACAAAAATATGAATTGTACAGTACTGAAATACTATTTTTAAGCTGTGATATTTATAAATCACCACCAAGGCTGCTTTAAAGAGCCTCCCTTTTTTTTTTTTTTTTTTTTTTCTCTCTCCTCCTCCCACAAGCTTTAACAGAACTGTGTTAAATCTCTGGAAGCACTCCTGTGCTCCAAATGCAACACAGCATCCAAAAGACCTAATCCTATCTGTAACTCAAGCTTCTGCTGCTGTATTTGTCCCTGACAAAATTAGAGGTGGTGGATGAGCTATTTGATCTGAATTCAAACCAGAAGTTGTTTTGGTAAGTTTGAGAGCTACAGCTAGGCAGAAGGGACAGAACACAGTAGAGGAATGAAAGAAATTACCCAACAACATAAAACACAACAGAAAGCACACATTTTGAATGACAGAAACTGCTCTAAAAATAAACCTGCTGCCACAATATTGTGTGTCCAAAATGTATACTATATATAGTCAGTAAGGAGCTCCATGTTGGATATTTTCCAAAACAAAGGAGAAATACAAGACAAAAGAATAAAGAAAGTTACAACAAAATCACCTAAGAGTTTCTGTGGTTCATTTATGACAGCTAAAAGACCCTGAATCCTTTCACCTAAACCTAACTTAAAACATTTGCCTTCCAGAGCATCCTAGTCCTCTGCATCTTTTCTTCCTTGATATGTCTCTTTGATACATCCTGAGACTCCTATGACTCACCTCTTGTTAGACTGCCCCTTTCTTATTTTATTGCCTCAAAATCAGGATACCATAGCAACTTGTTTTCCTCTCTTGCTTTGTCTTTTTCCTCTGGTACTCTTCCTGTCTTCTACTGATTATCTCACTCTATTCTTTACATTGCTATTTTCTACTGAGACTTTTGTCAAGAAATATTGTGTACATTGCTTTCAGGTAACTCATAGTAAATTTTCACTTTCAATATGATTATTTCTGCATGCAAAAGTAATGATTCATATTTCAAAACCAAGAGGCTAAGTGAACTGTTTACAAAAGTAACAGATAAAGTTCAACTAGGAGTCTCCTTTCTCTTAGTTACTTAGTTTTTTTTAAACCTATTTTTTGAAATTTAGAATTATCTCAAGATGTATCCATCTGTCAGAAAAAAAGCTGAAACAATTCTATATTTTCTATGTTCAAATAAATTATCCCAGAACCTGTTACAGATTTCCAGAAGTAGCATCTGTTTTGAGTTGCATGCTACACACATCCAAGAGACCAGTGACCTCTGCTGGAACCAGGTGGATCGCTTGGCAATACTGCAAGCTCCAAGGTCCCTCTTTGTCCTGGAGCTCTAAGGAGGCCCATTAACCCTCTGTCGTTCTTTTTTTCTGGTTTATTTTGAAAAAAATCAGTACAGACAGGGTTCAAATTTGCAATTCTCTGGAAAACTTGAGTAGAATCTTTGACAAAGTTTAAATAAAGTGTTTAACAAAAGCAAACATAGAAGTTCAGGAAAATGGTACCAGAGAACATAAGACATGTAATCTTCCCAAACCAGGCCTTACACACATGCTGCTTTCTGCTTCAACAGCTATCACTCCTTCTCCTTTTGACTCCTACTTATTCATTTAGCCTTTGAAAAAGCACAGCAAGTTCCCAGCACTGCAGACCTTAGACAATACCCTCGTAGGCACAGAAGCAACATGGAAGAAAGGGTCAGAAAATGGAGCATTAACAGGGAGGAGGGAGCACACAAGCAAAACCTGATCACATCATACACGTGACCCCAGGCTCTGCTCCCACTTCAGGTGCTCCAGCATGGCTTGTACACAGGAAGAGAAAGGACTCCACTGGAGCCACAAGCCCCAGAGCAGTGAGCAATAATTACAGACTCACGGAACACTTACCAAATAAACAGCTCCTGCAACAATTGCCTTTTTTCATTTAATGATCCAAAATACTTTAATGTAAACATTCAGGCAACACATGCAAGTATCTTTCTCTCATTTATACAGAGACTCTTCTGCTAATCAGTAAATGAATAATATCATTTCTAATGGACATCATTTAGTGTAATATATGAAAACTGTATTTTCTCTAAGAGCTACAAAGCTCTTGAGCTTCAGTGTTAGCAGAAACTATGGCTGATGAACACAAGAAAAATGCAAGTCGGAGATAAGCATACTGAATTTTAGTTACCAACATTATACAATTATTACTAGGAAACCATAAACAAAAAAATCTATGCAAATATGGCCAGTTTTCTAACTACTAGCCAACAATTATATATGTGCTACAGTTCCCAGGAGAGAAATCGAATATTCATTCTGCCTGTAGACACAGTTTTGACCTACCAATGTAAAGATGTATAAATGCATGCAAAGCAGCCTAGCCAGAACTATTTCTTTGAGGAAAATACAGGAAAACTCCAAATTCTAGTCAAAAAAATTGTAATGAGAAATTCAGGCAAAAAAAATACACGTCCCCAGAAGAAGCCCAGAGAAACAGCAGCTCTTGGCGCAGATCATCTCTGGGTCTGAGAGATAGGATCCAATTCTCCAAGTTTAATCATAAATCAGCTTCATTCACTATATAATTTCCAATATCTATAACAAATTACACAGACATTTTACAAACACTGTTAACCATGCAGCTCTGATTCAGTTTCATCATCTGTGCTGAATGAAGTAATTGTTCTCTGGGAGGGCACAGAACTGGGTGACTCATGAAGGACTGCACCAAAATACATATTAGAATAGAGACAAACAAAATAAGGTTTCTTAGGCAACCACTATTTTACAGCTTCCTAATATCTGCACATTAGACTGTGCAATCTTATTCTACTCAAGTTTCTCCGTGCGACACCAACCCCCTCTCAGGGCAAACACCTCAATGAAGTTGAAGTTGCGCACAGTAGCTGTCAGATGACTATCCTGCATGGTGGTATCTAAGGGAGTAAGACTTGAATTCACATCATTACTTCCCTGTACACCTGGGATTTCTTTGGAAGGAAACAGTCCTGAAGATGCTCCTGGGATGTGCAAGTAGGTCTAACCACACTTGATGATCAAGGGAGTTGTGCCGGAAGCACTGGGAAGGGAGGTGCATCACAGAGCACACTGGTCCCGCCCAGGATACACACAATTAGAATTTACCAAGTAGCAGAAATTGTGTTCTACATGCACACAAGGAACAGAAACAAAGCATGTGCACATATACAGCTTCAAATCTAGACTTAGTGCTCTAACAAAGGAATCACTTCTTAGGCCAGTGGTTTTATCTTTTAATAACCAGGGTATTTTCAGCTCAACAAACAGCATTCCAATATACACAGAAAAGCTGGTATTTTAAGGTTATCTATGCAAATACTTATTGGAACTATCGTAGTGTACCCTTCAACGGTCCTGCTGAATTACCCAATTCTTATTCAAACAGCATACTCACAGCAAGCTTCTTAAACCCATAAAACAAAAGCCCTCTAGCCCAACCCCCAAGCTCTATGCATTCCCCCACAATTACAATCAAAAGCCTTCAGAAAGACATGCAGAAGCTTCAGTAGCTCAGTCGTCTGACTCAGTCAAATGTCCTTTGCACTAAGCAGTATATAAAGCAGAATCAATACTTTCCACCTAAATCAGCAAAATACTACTACACTACTAGAACAACCATCAGTTTACAATTTTAAATGGCTGTGTAATTTTAAAACTACATGTTCCCATTTTTCAAACAGGTAATACCATATGTAAGATCAACTATGTAAGAGTAAAAAGCAGTCACTGTCCACAGGAACCATGTCTAGTCACGTTTCTCAGTCAGTCAGTCAGCTAGCTGAGGGTCATGTCATTATTTAGTTTCTGTAGAAAGAACACAAGCACAAAAATAGTATCAAAAAGCAATATATCTATTTTTATTTTAACATATACATATCAGAAAACATAACTCTTACAAGAGCATAAGTGAAAGTCTTTTAAAATTATATGTAATAGTATTTAACATATGTTTCTCTATCCTTTTCATAAGTACCTCTTTCTGAGCAGTGTATGAAAGCCATTTTCTGCTATATGCTGTTAATAGAAAAGATAGTTAACTTATTTTGGAGATTATTTCAACCATGACATAATTACTTTTTAAATATGTATCTCTATAAAAATAAATCATTATAAATACACATGCTACAGGTTAGGTCTTTAACACATTTTTAGGTAAAAAGTGAATGCAAACAGAAGCAATAATACAGGACTTTGTAGCACAAGGATGATAGAGAAAACAGTGACCAAGTATTTCAGGACAGAACTTTTTTTTTTTCCAACTTAATAAAGAATTATTTTCAAAAGGTGCATGTGTAAGAGGCAAAAAAAAAGTTATCAGTTACAGAGGGAAAAACTACAGTTAAGCTATTTGTTTCAGGTTACAGCCTATCAACAGTGATTATTATGACCCACAGACTAGACCCAGAGCCTAACAGCTCTGGATGGCTGCTAGGCATTTGCAATATAGTGTTAGCCAGAAGCTGAGCTTTTACAGGACTGCTCAAAAATATCTTTGATGTTTGCTTTTAATAAAGCTAATAGGTTGCAATAAGGATATTAAAATTCTGCAACATATTCTTCTGGCAAACACCAAATTCCTTCCTTCTCTTAGTTTTAAGAGAATGTACTGCAGGTACTGTACAGTGAGTGAAATCTGAAATAGCCTGCAAAGCCATGCAAAAAAACTGGGTAGACAGTACAAGCAAAATGGAATTAAGAACATGAGGCAGCTGTAAAAAGCTGTAAAAAATATGCATCTTAGTTGTCTTTCCAAGCCTGAACTTAACCCTAAGTGAAATGGTTTACAACAAAGAGTTTACAAAGTAAATAGTTGAGAGAACATTACTGAACTGTATTTCCATCATTTGTTTGCTACTCTAACAATTTATGTGATAATTAACTCTTCACTGGCCTTTAGAAGAGACAGAAAAATTGACTAGAATTAGTTTAGCACATTAATGGACAATTATTCAAAAATCTCCTGATAAACAAAGGCTGTTGTGAAATTTCACAGAAGTTGACTACTTGTATCATGAGCACGTTATATCAATAACAAATGATAACCATAGAGTATCTTTTAATTTTGTAAATTACATAGGATTTACAGAAAAAAGTTAAGATTTCTAAAGCAACCACTGATCTGAAAGAACAAATAATTTAACTGAATTCAACTGAATAATTCAATTTAAATCAAGTATTTCTTTTCAAATAGAATCCTTCATGAAATTTCCAGATTTTAATTATAATCTTATACAAAAATTACTCATCGCAGAAATGCAGTCAGCTTTTAGAGGCATTAGACAAGCAATGCAATGGGACTTTAAATGGGAATTATTATTTTTAAGAGACATTGACTTCATTAAGAGAAAATTCAGAAAAGTTTTAGCTAAGATGACTATTTGTGCCACTTAGAATTTGAAAAGAACAAAGTTTTCACGTCTTCAAAGTATTTCAGATGTAGGGAATTCCACCCATTTTCACACGGACAATTTAAAGCTTTAGCTTGAAGAAAGATTAATATATTCTAAGCTCCTACTACAACATAAAAGTCATTATAAAAAAATAAAACAAATGCA
This sequence comes from Nothocercus julius, assembly GCA_013398735.1. Lineage (NCBI taxonomy): Eukaryota > Metazoa > Chordata > Aves > Tinamiformes > Tinamidae > Nothocercus > Nothocercus julius. The sequence goes on along the minus strand of VZSV01000050.1, from coordinate 670,974 downwards.
GGTGAAATCTGTTTTGGTCCTTGTAACTCACAGGTCAAGAAAAGCATCTAGAGATTCTACACCACTGTCCAAAAAAAAAAAAAAAAGCCAAATTTTGCCCCAAATGTCTCTCAATTCCTCTCTGTGTGATCTGCCTCATAACTTAAAGGCAACAAAGTGACATTGCCAACAGGCCAGCGCTACCAGAGGCCAAAAATATTAGCTAATTCACAAAAACAAGTACGACTTTTCATATTCAGATATACCATGAAATATCTGAAACAAACGGTAACCTCACCACAAACCACTGCAATATTCTCTTTACCAACACGAATCCCAAATACACATGCCTTCTGACAGCCCAGATGACCCAAATCTTTAAAGCTTTCAGTTCTCACCTGGTAACCTTCCCTGTCCTTTCCACATCCATCTTATTTACCCTTTCTTTCCCTGTCCTTTTCAGGAATAACCTCTTATGCAACACCATTATGACAGTGTATGTGTTTTTCTAACGAAAGACAGACACACACAAGCTGAACTCAGTCATATTGTTTATTTTTCCCACACTCTTTTCAATGTTATGGGATATGCTTATGTACATAAAGTGAATACTATGAACATCCAAATTGGTATCAATCAACTTGCTCATATTTGCTCAAACATTACAAAAATAAAGATTTTTACTAAAAATAGTGTGCACGATGCACACACAAACATGGTATGTGCACGTATCGCAAATTAGATCTGCTTCTAGATAGCAACTTTACAATTCAAATTTATTGTAACATTTTTCAAATTTAACCTGAAATACTCATTATTTCAAGTATTCATACTTAAAGTAACAGCGCAGACTGGGTACTTACCCACTTAGTAAGTTCTCTGACGTTTGTTAGATTCTTCTGTAGGAGAGTCTGCCAACCTTACTTTAAGCCTGACACCATTTACAACCTTTCCATGTAACGCAGTTATGGCATCACTGGCACTTGTTCTGTCTGCAAATTTTGCATATCCCACATTTTTTCCAGCCACAAGGTAAACTTTTATCAGGTGTCCAAAACGACTGTAAACAAAATTAGTAAGAATCAACAGCAATATATTACTTAGAGACTTTGCTGCAGCACCAATACTTACTACCCGATATCAAGCACACATACATGAGATGTTGTGCTCTACCCTACCAGGACCCAGGATATTTTCTTGTGCCCTTCCCTTAGCAGAGACAGATAGAAACCCATGGGTTGGTAGGCCACATTTTCTGTGGTGTACTGCAATTGGAACCATGCATACTACCATTGATGTCTCTTATTTAAAAATAAGACATAAAGCTAATACTTGCATCCTATTAACATGAATTTTAACAGCTGTGATCTATGAAAAGGTCTCAATGAAATGACTCAGAAAGCAAGCATTAAGGCTTCACAGAAAATGACAAACTTCAAACCTCTCAGAGGTTTCCTAGGCAGCTCCTTAGCCAAGTCTGTATATCACATACTTTATAAGGAGTTTATTGAAATGTGAAAACCAGGATTTATAACCAGAATTAAAAAAAAAAGTACATCAAATAGGCATGGTTTTATATTGCTCATAAGTCCATACCTTTTTTTCTCTCCCTCCTTGTCTTTTGAAAATATTCTAGCTTTCCAAAGAATTACTGCATTGCCAGCCATTAAAGGAGGGGAATGCTGTATTTTTATTCAAGAGTATACTAAAAATAAATAATAAAAATGCCAGTAAATAGATGAAATAGTTACTTTAAAAACAGTAAGGATCTTTGCTTCTAGTGAGTAGTGGGAAATGCTTGTTGGAATAATGTCAGAAGACAAAAAACACTCAAGTGCCTCAGGATTTAACCATATCAGAAAAACAGTCCCTAAGCCTACTCCCTGAAGTTACTGTGGAATTTTCTCAAAATATTTGAATTCCTTGCAAAAATGTAGCAGGAAAATGCCAAATTAATTACACTGAGATGAGGAACTACAGTGCTTTTGGTTACAAAAGAGGGACTAGGTATTTTTGTCAGATCGCTCTATCAGTATAGCAGTTTTATTAGTAATTAGTGCTGCAACTACTTTTCTGCATCAATTAAATAACTGTTTCAAAATTAACTGTTACCTATTGATTACTTTTGCTGTACACTTTTTTTTTTTGTAAAGAACTCTCAAAATAAATGTTGAAAATTGAGAAGGCTGTTAGAAATCCAGCTTATTTTTCTGGCTAAAAAAACTAATTTGTAAATAGAATCTTACCAGAACACATCCTCCAATACACTTATGGGTAAAGGATGGGGATTAAATAGTATGAAAAGCCTTTCCTTCACAGAAGTGTCAGGAGGAACCTTTTTTTTGTGTGGTGGAAGTATGGCATCTGTTTGGGGCTGAAGTAATTGTGAGCTAGAAGTTCCCCCAAATGCCTGCTGAAACAAACAAGAACACAAATAATAATTCACCAGAAAGTTTGATTTTCTTTTTTTTACCTCTTGTTGCAATCATAAGACTTTAGCAAGATGCAACAGCTCTAGGCTTAACTCATTACTTTGGAATTTATTCTCCACATTAATGAAATAAGCAATGTCACACATCTTTAAAGAGAATAATGCACAAACTAACCTGAGATACCTGGTTTAAAAAAGTAGTAACTAAAGCAGATAAAAATATTAATGGTATCCATTATATTAACTTACAGGAGGTGTCCTACACTGATGAGAAATGGAATTACTATTCCATAACAGCGATGACATGTGTGCTGTTACCAGCTCTGTTGCCATTCTTCTAATGAGGCTGCAAGCAGAAGTGATAATAAAAAAGCTAAGTTACTATAATCTTAAATTCAGCAAAAGAAAATACCCTTTGCACATCTAGAAGTATTTTTGAAAAAAATCTGTAAGCTTACATAGATCACAGATGAGGGAAGTGTTCATGACACTCCAGACATGCCCTGGAAGTACACAGGGTAGCCTAAAGTCACCGGAAAAAATAAACTATTCACATATCTCTACATAGAGCTCTTTTCTCCAGACTATTGAGAAAAAGCAAAGTAAATCTGCAGCACTGTTCCATATATTTTGTGGAAGGTATGTAAGATAGTAGAGAGAGAGAAACTTCATTTATAAAAAGTCCCAGTAAATAAGGAATAAATAGAGAAAAATGGACTTGACCTCTCTACCTAGAAATGTTTTCCCCTACAAAGTGCATTTCTTAAAAAAATCAAATCTATTATGGACAGAAAAAAAAACACCTTTATTTTCAGCATGGTAAGTGTTTCAATAAACATTGCAAAGATTGTTGTAACATTGTTGCAGACACAAAAGTTCACTTCCAAATCACTGAGTATTTTCTTATTCCTCAATAGAATAAAGAAAAAGGCAGCTGCACTTCTGCATTGTCTTACAATGCAACAACAGAAAATATTGAAGAGTGAGACAGGTTTACAAAAAGGCTGGTTGCAACTAGTTGTTTTAGTTTAGATCAGGTATGCACTTCTAAAGTCAATCTCCCAATTTTCCTTCCTTACTGTGCTTTGCTTCATACCCCATAAAAGCCAAAAGATTCACTAAGGGATGCGTCTTGAGAATCTGTATTTTATTTTTCTTTCCCTTGTCAAAGAAAAGTAGTAGAAGTTTCAAAACGCTTATTCCAAATTACATAAATCCCCTATACTTCAGAAAATATTATTTACAGGTGTGAAAGAGCACTGCAGTGACATTGCTGTTCCTTTTTATATATGTATTTATGTATCTTTCCTCCTTTATAGTAGGTATTTTTTAATTTTGCTCTCCAAACACATGACTTGCAATTTTCTCTCTGTATGGATTAATACTTACTCCGAGCTATCGCTCCCATCTTCTAGGAAAGTGACAGTCAGTCTATTTCCAGGAGGGTACTCAAAACCATGTAATTTATGTTTGGCATATATAGCTGATGCAGCACTACTATACTGAATCACAGCATATCCTAGAAGTGAAACATATATATTTAGAGTGTGATAAACATATATCCTAAGAATAAACTATACTTATATAAAGCAGTAGAATCAAACTTCACATTGGTCATGGATGTTACAACATTTCAAGGGCTTTTTACTGAACAGTAGATTTAATAGCAACATCACTAACATTTGTGAAAAAATTACTAGAACTTGACAGAGCTATCTTTATATTAGCTTGAGAAGTTTGTACCATTTCCTTTTTACTGGAAACCTATACATTGCAACAGAGGTTAAAACATATCTTACCCAACCCAATAGTACATAAAAAATACTTCAGATTCATTGTTAATGGAATAATTTAAAAATGAATCTATAAAGTTGCATTTTGATTCTCTGAATCATTTCCATACCAAGCTTGCTGAAGCAGAGACCTGTTTTACAGTTTCCCAGCAGTAACAAAACAAAGCCTGAAACCAAAACAATCCCTCACGCACCGAGCCAGTTATTTCAAATGAGAACACAAAAGATTCATTTAGAGAACATTAGAACAACATGTGTAGTCATATTCAAAATACTCTCTCCTTTTCATCAGCTTAAAGCTTACTTGATCCTAACGAATACTTCTGCTGGTTTGGATTCTGACCTTTGTGAAATTCTACGCCCTAGATTGAAAAAAAATTGGTAATTATCTAAGGCTATTTGTAGAGCGGTGCAAACAAAAATGAATTTTTATGCTTATACAGTGATAGAAGTAACTGCTAACTCATAAAACATTAATTCTGTCCTGCAAATGTATTGCATTTTGCAGTACTAATGAACAAATTTAAAATGCTTCTCCTAAAAGAAAGAAAAATTGTTTCCATATTTTTACTTACCATTATTAGTATGAGGATCTCGCTGAATATCACAGTACTCCAGTCCTGGGATCAGATCAAAGAGGGCAGACAGCTGCTCTTGGACAAAAGGAAGCCGTGATACCACTGACAGACGCTTGGAGACTGACTCCTGAATTCTGCTGTCATTTTTTTCAAAGCTACAAAACTCTGGCTGCCCACCTCAAGAATAAAAATAATGTTAGTCACCACACTAGCAGGTCTCCATTTCATTTATCTTTTAATTCTTCTTTTAAAACAACCTAAGTCAAAATTACATTACAGTTAACATGTTTATTTCATGCAAGCAGGTGATAAAATAGTAAGCCAGCTAGTGTAAATCAAGTCAAAATACGTACTTCACTAATTTTTAACTCAAACACCCAATATATTACTGAGGGTTTGATCACAGCCTCTTTCGGCAGCCCTTCTTCACCCAAACCGCCCTCTTTGTGATCATATTCAAAACTACAAACAATTTTTAGTATAAAGAGACAGAACTTACTAAATGGAAACATATTTCCTCTTGGTTCCTGCCTTATATGATTGTTGTTATAATATTCGTGTTCAAAGGATTCAGACGACTTATTTTTAGGTTCAGCCAAAATGGCCCGGTAGCCTGAAAAAAACAGCCACACATAAAGCATCACCTCAGCACTCCATAAATCCAGATGACTACATCTGTGTGCTTTGACTATAGCATTTGGAAACGTGCTATTCAGAAAACACAGTAAATGTTGCTTTTAAGAAAATAACAAAATAACAAAGCTGTGAGGCTTCAAGAGTTACATAATCAGTGCTGCAAAAAAGAAAAAACAGCATCTGTATAGGACTACTTCTAATCACAATTGAAGTAAAACAGACCTCACTTTGCAGTATTCAGAGATGCTCTAAAGGCAACCTGCTGAACTTTCAAGCCAACTCAGTAATGCATGCCTACCATACTTTGCACTGAACTAGGATTTGCTTTTATGAACAAATTAGATATTGCTCTCAGGCTATTCAACTCATTTCCTTCTCAGATCTGAAATGAAATAAATTGTAACTGTTAAAGCTCACACACACATCCCTATCCAAAAGAAGGGTCACAGATGGAACAGAAGAGATTGTGAAGATAAATTTAAGATACAGCACACCTATTATTATAAACAAGTTGATTAATATCTATGATTAAAGGAACGTTAATCATAAAATTAGTATCTGACCTCCTGGCCAAAACAGGATCAGCAGAACTGCTTGGGGTTTTTTGTTTGTTTCAAGTAGTTGTTGCAAGTCACATCTTGCAAACCTCCAAGGTCAGAAGTTCTAAAACCTCTCCAATAGTCTCTCTCAGTTCTCAGTTATCCTCAGGGATTTTTTCCCCCCTTATACCCAGTCAGACCTTCACCTGTTCAAAGACCACTGCCTCCTATTCTCCTGCCATGCACCTCAGCAAAGAACCTGACTCCATCTTCTGGGTAACATTAAGTAGCTGCAAGCTGCTGCTACATCTCAAGTCCCTCACCTTCTCCTCACACATGTCAGCCGTCAAACCATGTAAGTGGCCATACACAGAAACCCTTCGATTTCACTAACACCTTTTGGGGATTAGGGTGTAAGTGACAAATCAGCAATTCTAGCTGCAATTGAACAAATCTTCAGTTTGCATTAATTTGATTTTAAGTGTAATCACAACAATAACTCTATGACTTATCAAATATTTGCAGATTTTATATAAAATGAATGCACATATTTGCTAAAACATAATTACTCCTTAGATATTTTAAAATGAGTTTTTCCCTGTGTATGAAAACTACATTAGAGACTGACAACATCACATGAAAAAAAACTCTGCATCCCTTTCCAAACCTTTTTTATATTCTTATTTAGAAGGTCTTGCCCTGCAAGAATGTAATTAGGTGACTAATAATACTATTTTTCATTTGCAGCACTAGTGTTACTTTTGGCTCAAAAGGTGTTTACAATAATTTATCTACAAAGCAAGTTAAGATAAAAAGGTACACTAATGATCTTATAACATACACTCTTATTGGGGAAAAAAAAAAAAAAAAAAAAGGAAGAATTCAGTCTCATCCTTACTTCGATCACACTCTTCAATTGCTCGGGCAGCTTGGGATGGTTTTAAGTATCTGACATAGCCCAAACCTTTACTTTCTCCAGTGGTCTTGTTCTTAATAATGCTGCAATATTCAATATCTCCATACATCTAGAATGATTAAAAAGCATATTAATTTACAATAAATGAAAATGTATTAAAATTTTAATGCTTTAAAATTAAAATGTTAAAAAAATAAAAATTAAAATGTTTTAAGCTGTTCTGATAAAATTTGATTTAGGATAATAATCAACAAATATTGAATTAGTACCTTAAACTTCTCCCGGAGATCTTCCTCTGTATAGGATTTTGGTATCATAACAAAGATTCGTGTAAGCTCTTCATCTTCAACATCTCGGTGGCTTCCAGAAGCTCTTGACTGTGCAATAAATACCTTTGAAAATATATAAATATACACACACAAATATATATATATATATATATGCATATACACACACATATATATATATATATGTATACACACAGACATTAATTATTGGAGAAAGTCTATCGAAAAGGAAGCAAAAAGTTTGTTATTAAACAAATCTATCTTTCACATAATTGAGATTTCCTGATTTGAAGAGGTCCCTGATGACAGATGCACCTATAACAAAAGCTAAGCTAATCTATTTGTTCAGCACAATGCACCCAGCATTTTTCCAAATGGAAGAGAAGCCTGCAGAAGTTTTTCCAAACTTGTAACAGGAGAAGATCAGGCCTGATTCAGAAGCACTGCCAGTGTCAAGGTGGCAAGTGGGGTAGCAACAAATGCACTACCATAACAGGCCAGCCCTAATATAGCAATATTTACAAAAACAGCCAGCCAATCCGTTTAAGGCCTTGCCTGCGTTCACAGCTCACTTGGCCAATGTAGTGCTCAGTGAAGGGCTGCAACTTCCCCAATCTGCTTTTTTTTTTTTTTTTTTAAAGCATCATATAATAATAATAAAAAAACCTCAACAGTGCACTCCAGAAGACAAAACAGGCAAAACAACTAAAAAGATAAGTAAAACACAAGTTTGATCTGGGCACCTTATAAAAATGGAGCAACTACCTTTACAGAGCTCTTGAATAATACACCTAATGGTCATGCAGGTGAATTAAGGAACACAAACCCTGATCTCCTGGCTTCTAGTGACAAATTCTGTGCAAAAATACAGTCTCGGTTACTGTTTTGAGATACATGAAATCATCTTCCGCTGTTTAAAACTATTCCTAGCTTCTCACTATTTGAGGAACATGAAAACAATTCGAAAGGTTAAAAGCTGCCAAAAAGCTCTGCAGAATAAAGCAAAGCGTGAAAAAAAAAGTTTTAACGAAACCTATCTACAAAATTAAACAAACACTTTCTTGCAAAGACCGTTCCAGGTCCCTGCTTACCTTAGTCAACACAAGCATTACATACGTTCTCTTAAGATAAAAGAGACAGAAAAGTTTTAAGCATTACATGGTGTCCAAGGCCGCTGCAGCTCCAATAGCGCACAGACGCTTCAGGTCGGCCCAGAGCTACCCGCAACCACGAAGGCTCACTCCGAGGAGCTCAACGGTTGCAGGACTGACCCAAAAATGGGGCCGGAGGGTGAAGTTAACCGCATGAAGCGGCCTCACGGCCGCGGCCGGACAGGCGCGGGCCGCCGCCATGGCGGGCGGGGGGGGGAGGGAGCAGGCAGCGGGTACCTTGATGGGTTTGGTGTCGGGAGCCAGGCTGCGGCCGTGCATCGCCTCCATGGCGCGGCACGCCTGCGAGCTGCGGGCGAACTTGATAAAGGCGATGCCGCGGGACTCATTGGTGCGCTTGTCACGCAGGAGCCAGATGTTCTGGATGTCGCCGAAGGGGGCGAAGCTCTCGCGCAGCAGCGCCTCGCCAGTGTCCTTGCCCAGCACCACGAACACGCGGCTGTTGGGCGGCTCGTCCAGGCACTCGGCCGACAGGCGGAACCCGCCGCCGCTACCGCCGCTCTCCTCCATGGAGGAGCCGCCGCCGGACTCCCGCGCGGCCGGCGGCCGCTGGCTTTTCTCAGGCGAGGGCGGCCGGGAGGTCTCGCTGTGCTCCTTCCGCCTAGGCGACAACATGGCCGCCCTGCGGGCCACGCCCTGCCCCGCGGCGGGCGCCGCTCCTGGCGGGGAGGCGCCTACGCGGCAGGAGGAACAAGGAAGGGGAGGGAGCAGCTCTCACTGCGCCCGCCCACAACAACAGAGAACCAGCACCTCCCATGCATTTGCGTTAATGGCCGCTTTTAAAAGGTTGCCTTCAATTAGAGCACGCCCCCGCGGGGCGGGAGGGCGGTCATATAGCGAGGCGGGAGCGCCTAGGGGACCGCCGCCCCTGGGGGGCTGCACACGCGCCTCGCGAGCTCTGGGCCTACGTAGGCACAGGAGTGTTTCATGAGAAGCCCCTAGAACAAATATGTTTTTAAAAAATAATTTGATTTAAAATGTATTCTTAAAAAAAGTTAAAATGCCACTTTTGAGCACTGAATAGTGCTGAAGATACAGGGTATCTTGTCAGCATGGTATAAGTAGGATGTAAAGAGCACTGCGGAAGGATGGCAGTGCTGTCGGGGACTTCGTGCTGCCTCCCCCCTCCTCACGTGGGAACGGCCGTTGCAGCCGTTGGGACCGTTAAGAGCACCCAGCCCACCTGCTACCTGCTGCTCCCGCCAGAAAGAGAGCATGCCTTAAGTTCCGCCCCGTGGGCCTCCGACGACCAATGAGAAGAGAGCGTGCTGAGTTAGCCTGCCCATGATTGGACGCCACTCTTGACACCCGCTCCGGCTCTCGTTGAGGGAGAAGAGGCCGCTGGGGCTGCTCCGTAGCGGTTGGGGCCTGCCCGGTTTGAGGAGCGCGGGGAGCCCTTTGGCTTGGCTGGGAGCAGCCGGTGTCCCGGGAATATCGAGCTTCTTTCCATGCGGTCAGGACTAGGTTATTATAAAGAATTCCTTAATGTTATATTTCTGGATAGGACTAATCCTTGTGAGTCTCCCTGTCTGCATTGTGGTAGTAATTTTCATGTTTTAATAGGCACGGGAGGATGTGCTGGGGTAAGGAATATTCTGGATATGCGACTGGGATACAGCTCTTGAACCATTCTAAGGTGCAGTGTCCCCTATGGAAATCTTGAGATGCTTCTCTTTCTAGATAGGTCTTCTGGCCCCAAAAATAAAATAAATAGAGATGTTTTCTCTTACCATCACAGTAACTCTAGGAAAGCAATAAAGTGACTTTAGGCTACTTCAGAGGTTTCTGAAGCTATTATGCCCATTCTGCATCTCCTAGAGATGGGGGGGGGGGGAAGGTGCTTTTTCCTTATTCTATCTTTGATAAATCTGTAAAGAATTCATTCAAGACCATCAATAAGCAGATAAATTTGAGATATTTAAGAGATTGTGTAAAAGATCTTAGCAGAGTCTTATCCAAACTTAGGTTTATAATTAAATCCCAAATTTTTATTTGTTGGAGAAACTTATTTTTTATTGCTGTTGCAAGACAAATATTTTCTAAAACTATTGAGGGAGATATGACCAATAACAGTGATCTTGTCTGTATTGTTGTGTAAATTTCTCTTGATTTTTTTGTCATAGATCAAAATGGGTGATGTTGAAAAAGGCAAGAAGATCTTCGTGCAGAAATGCTCTCAGTGCCACACAGTTGAAAAAGGTGGGAAGCACAAGACAGGCCCAAATCTTTGGGGATTATTTGGCCGCAAAACAGGACAAGCTGCAGGATTTTCTTATTCAGATTCTAACAAGAACAAAGGTAAAACTAACAGATGGCATGGATGAGGTAGAATGCAGGGGGGAAAGGATATGGAATACTCAAAAGCCTTTTTCTTTAGAGAAACATAGAAATAGAAAATAGAAAAACATTCAGAAAAATGACTTGCAACCATCTACATCTCAGTATTGCAGATGAATCTAAGTTATAGTCTGAGAAGCAAAATTATTCAGTCCTTAAATTAAAAGGAATTTTTAGCAATATCTAGCATGTCAGGTCAGAGTGTGCATCTTTTACAGAATTGTGTAGTATCAACGCACATATTTCTGTTTGAGTGCTACTAGATTTTGTTTGCTGCTCACTACCCTCTACTGGCGTTGTGCTGTGCTGCAGTTTCACTCAAAAACTTACAAAACTGTCATTCACTAAAACATTAGGACTTGTTTGTGTGACTTAAAGATAATGTATGAATTATGTATTGCATGGATACAAAAAGGAGTTAAATATAAAATTTTATGTACAATTCACTCATTTTGCTCTTGTATTCTAGACACATTATGTGCAAGAGCACCACACTTTAGATTTGAGATGCTTGGTATCTTAATATATATGGGGCAAGTCTTGCATTTTATTGTGTTTGTTTTTCAGGTGTTACCTGGACTGAAAGTACACTGATGGAGTACTTGGAAAACCCCAAGAAATTCATTCCTGGAACAAAAATGATGTTTGCTGGCATTAAAAAGCAGAGTGAGAGAGCTGATCTTGTTGCATACTTGAAAAAAGCAACCACCTCCTGAAACATTACAACAGCAGTTGTAGTATCTGTGAAAAATGTTTTGAAGTTTGACTATCTCAGGTTTTAGTATTTTAATGTTAATTGTTAATTAGGGACTGGCCTTAGCAAAATTCAAATAAAAGTGTGTTTTAAGATGCTAAGTCTTCCTAACAAAACTTTATATATATATATTTCAAAGAATTTTGTGGAAGGTACTATAGAAAACAGTGTTTCTTTCTCTAAAGAGATCTGAGAGCTCAATTCTGCCACTAGCTATCAGAACACTCATTGAAACTACAGCAGATGTGGCTGTAGTGCTGTAGATGTGCTGTGCAAATAGGAAACTGCCTGTAATTATTAGGGTTGACAGTGAAGTGAGGGCAGGGGGGAACTCTCAGCATGTCAGCTGGGAAGCTACTACTCAGTAAATGACAAACAACAGTCTTTTTTTAAAAGAAGGCTGCATAATGGGACTGGGATGATGTGATGGGACTGGGACATCAATAATATCACATATTTTTAGAGGACAAGTAAACTGTCAGTAACCATAGTCTGAAAGAATCATGAGGAGATCATCTGAATATCTTAGACCTTTGTTTTGAATGTACAAGCCCACCCGCAGTACTAGTAGTGTTCTTTTTTGTATTAAAATAGAACCTGCCAGCCAGGAGCCTTTCACAATTGTGGTGTTTTTTTCACCAGTTGAGGCAAATTTATTCAGCTGTCCTCTCAGGTGTAGAATGAATGGTATTAGTGATAGATATTTCCACCAAAGATTGATGAAAGTTATTACGGTCCTCCTAAAACCTATCCATGAATCTCTTCTCTACCATTTGAAATGTGATTTACAAGTAAATTCTGTTTCTCTAGTGTTACAGGTTAAAATATACTTCACTCAACCAAGGTTCCTTTATGCCACTGCAGAAAGGAGCACTGCTATGAAACTAATTTGCAGTGGGATCATTTCCCAGATTGTTTATCTGTACTGTTCCAGTCTTTACCCGCTAGGGGTTTTAACAAATTGTCTTATGGTGCTACCAAAGAGGTGCGGTTCTATTTTAAGCAAGCGAATAAGTGAAAGGTAAAAGTTCTGTGGCACAACTGGATGACTACCTGCTTTTTCTGTGTTGGGGCTATAAGCGACTCTCTTTCAGTTTTCTAGTGCGTCACGTAAAGGTGCCTCGAAGATGAGCTGCCTGTACCCTGTGCAGGTTACCTGCAGGATTACGAAGGTGACACAGAATCCTTCAGCCACGAAGGGCTGCAGCTCATGGATGTTGTGGCCACACGTGAAGCTGCAGCGTGGCGCCTGGCGTAAAGTTGCCGCGAGAGTTTTGGATGGAACGATGCGGGCGAGGCTTGTTTACACGCGAGCTCGCCGAAAGCAGAACTAACCTGCTCTAAGCGCCTGCAGCCGGAACCGCGGCACGGACGGGGCCGCGAGCGCCCGATCACGCCCGGCCGCAGCGCGCGCTGAGCGCGGG